>JAWQFJ010017593.1:0-55691 GCA_034096865.1 Theodoxus fluviatilis
AATCGACCCGGGGGTTTGGGGATACAGAGCCATCCATGCACACGTTCCCCCTGTGGGTTGGGGAATAGAGCCATCGCGTCTCCCTACGCGATTCGTAAGAGGTGAATAAATAGGGACATCATGATTTGACTTGCGCATGTATTCTAGTGATTCTCGTGCTTAATAGCCTTACATAGCCTACAGAGGCTGATAGGTCGTAAAACTCCGTCCGTCCGTCCGTCCGTCCGTCCGTCCGTCCGTCCGTCCGTCCGTCCGTTCGTCCGTCCGTCCGTCCATGCGCGAGTTGTCCCTCGTTAAGAAAACGCTGTTGTCACTATGGCGCCCACATTGCGCAGGGAATCCGACACAGCCAGACACGAGACCGTTGACACGTGGTCAAACAAAGAGGTGAAGGGCCGGTGTCAGACTATAATTCTGGAACAACAAGAGAAGGGTGACCAATGAAGTCTGGCGGTACTTCGTAGTCTAGGTCTGACTAGGCCCGAAGAAGGAGCTTGGTTCCGAAAGTTTGCCTTAACTACGAAGTACCGCCAGACTTATTTGGTCACACTCCTCTTTTTGTTCATTGACACGTGGGACACGGTGAAATGCAAGTCTTGCTCCCTTCAAGTGCTAGGTGCGACCCTCTCCACCTGAACTGAATACCTCACTGGGAGCTATGTCTGACTGACCATGCGTTTTCAGTCACTAAATCACGTCAACTTCTCGAGAGCTTAACACGTTCTCTGATCGTTTGAGAGAGGCCAGCCCATGCCAGAGAGACCCATTGGGTGGCAGTGTAGATTTATTAAGATAACGATAAAACTTATTCCCGTATAGGTATTTAAAAAAAGACTAAAAATGAGTAGTTCACAGGTGAAAGTGCATGTATATTAAGTTAAAAGAAGTCTAGCAGATACCGTACTTTTTCAAATCGAAAGCATGCTTTATTAAGATGGTTCACACGGCATATCGTAGGATTTTGCACACGGGCACTGCTGAATTCAGTCAAGGACAACGAATTTTTTTACTTAGAAGTGGGAGAAATCATATCGTGCTCTGATACTGACGTAGATCTATGACCATTAAAATTATATTGATTGTAATTGCGTTGTGGTAATATAGTGGTTGTAATTGCGTTGTGGTAATATAGTGGTTGTAATTGCGTTGTGGTAATATAGTGGTTGTTATTGCATTGTGGTAATATAGTGGTTGTTATTGCGTTGTGATAATATAGTGGTTGTTATTGCATTGTGGTAATATAGTGGTTGTTATTGCGTTGTGGTTTGCCTTGGGCAAAGGCTGTTGTTATTTGTTGACTCCAGCCAAAAACCAAGGCAACAGCAAACTGTTGTTATGTTGTACTGTTATGTGGGGATTATCTTCAGCCGTGGTAAGCTCCTAACATAACACAACTGGCATTCTCTGGAGACAGAGATCAAATCCCCTGAAGACGGAGTGTGGCTGCCTATATGGCGGGGTGTTCAAAAACAGTCACACACGCAATCATCTCACCCACTTGGGTGATCCTGGGAGTGTTTAGCCCAGGTACGCAACAACAACAACAACAACAACATTACGTTGTGGTAATATACGGGTTGTTATTGCGTTGTGGTAATAACGTGGTTGTAATTGCGCTGTGATAATTTAGTGGTTGTTATTGCGTTGTGATAATTTAGTGGTTGTAATTGCGTTGTGGTAATATAGTGGTTGTAATTGAGTTGTGGTCATTTAGTGGTTGTAATTGCGTTGTGGTTATTTAGTGGTTGTAATTGTGTTGTTGTCATTTAGTGGTTGTAATTATGTTGTGGTCATTTAGTGGCTGTGATTGTTTTGTGGTCATTTAGTGGTTGTAATTGCGTTGTGGTCATTTAGTGGTTCTAATTGTGTTGTGGTCATTTAGTGGCTGTGGTCGTGTTGTGGTCATAATCTCACTCCACGTCTCCATTCGCGTGGAGGATGGTGAACAACACAAGACCATCCTAAAGCCGCCATCAAGAGAAACCCGAGAATCGGTCGTCAAAGCCATCCCACATCAGCTTCCCCCAGTCAGATAAGACCCCCTGTGGGTTGGGGGTCAGAATAGACCCCCTGTGGGTTGGGGGTCAGTATAGACCACTCGCGTCTCCCTACGCGATTCGTAAGAGGCGAATAAATAGGGACGTCGTGATTTGATTTGCGTTTACTCTGAACTATTTGAGCGATTTTCGTGCTTAATGGCCTTGCATAACCCACAAAAAGCTGATAAGCCATAAAACTTCACCATCCATCCATCCCATATCAGCTGTCCCCAGCGTGACATGGTAGCCATAGAAACAAACAGGCTGCCCCCGCGATAGCTGCTCTCACGCATTGCAGGGAGAAAGTGACTTTCACTGACATTTACAACCCAGTGAATACACAGGTAGTTCGCGCCAATGCTGAATGCCAGTTTTGATTAACACTTAGGTTTCTATCGGGGTTTTTTCGCGCTTTGAATTAAAAATCATGTGTAACGGGCCGGCGGCCTTAATTCCATAAATGTGTTGTGTTCAGTTCAGTTCAGTTCTCTCTCTCTCTCTCTCTCTCTCTCTCTCTCTCTCTCTCTCTCTCTCTCTCTCTCTCTCTCTCTCTCTCTCTCTCTCTCTCTCTCTCTCTCTCGATTTTACGGTTAAATGCTACATGGAAGTCGTTTACCTCTATACTAGCAGAACATTTCTGTATTTGGAAGGCAAAATATGTAGGCTACTGAGCAAGCTGATTTCAGTACTAATTAACCATTCCGCAGTCGATCACATGTTTACCCTGTATGGATTGATTTTGAAAGCCGTATATGGTGAAAGACGTATGTTTGCTTCGTAGATTACAGAAATGCCTTCGACTCTGTTAATCAAACTCACCTCTGGAAAATCTTTAAGGAAGCTTGACTGTCGACTAAACTTACTTTGATGCTGAAGTCTATCTATGGGGACATGCAAGCTTGAATTTGATGGCAGCATTTTCTATCGGATTTCTTCCCTTGCTTCGTCGGCGAAAAGCAGGAGGCAATTGAGTCTCCAGGAATGTTTTTCCCGTATATCGACTCAGTTGCAGACTGTGTGAGCAGTAAAGGAAAGCATGGGGTTCAGCTAGTGCCAGGTATGAATGAAATCTTCCTGTTGATGTTTGCAGACGATGTGGTCCTGATATCTACTGCACTCTCTGGGCTGCAGAACCAAATAAATTACCTAGTTTAGATATCCTGTTCATTAAATCTCAAAACCATTCCACACAACACCTGCGTGTGAGGGGTATCTGGCTTCTGCATGGAGATAATACCGGTGATAGGAAAGAGATGGAGGCGTACCTCATAAATAAATTAGGTACGCGTAACCCTGAGGGCATGAATGAAAAATTATCCTTTTCTATAATTTTTAATAGCAGTTATGTAAGTACAGTTTTAATCTTTTAGTTCATATGGATTTCTGTCATAGACCTTGCATGCGGGCATGCTTGTGTGTGTGTGTGTGTGTGTGCGCGCGCGCGCGCGCGCGCGCGTGTGTGTGTGTGTGAGCGCGCCCGAGCGCATATGTCCATGCCTGCATCGGTTTTGTGTGTATGTGTAAATCATCGCGCTTGTGCATGAACAGGCAAGCTTGCTTGTACATATGTACATATACTGTAAAGTAAATCCGCTGTATATGGAAATCAATGTTTATAGTTATGTGTATATATTGATCACCTTTTAAGTTACCTATTTATTAACAGTATGTACATTAAAAACACTACGGTTATATTATCCCTGTAGACACTGGGGCTGAAGTCCCTTTAATCTTAACTGTTAGTTGAACACTTTTTATGATGCAAGCCACACGCCAGCCCACGTTTTATTCTGTGAGTTGTTTTTATCTATACTAAGCCCTCTGATAGACTCGCCTCCATTCCACTTTTGCCCGCCCTCCTGTAAGTTTTATTTGTGCGCCTGATGAAGGCTTTTTAGCCGAAAATTTGCGCTGTTTTACCTATTAATGTTTTTTGTATTTGTTTTGTAATATACGCGGCAATCAGAACCTCACCGTGTTTTAGACTTCTAACTGTAAACTCAGAGAAAACAAGATAATCGATTAAATTAATTTTCAATCCAATCTTATTAAATTTTCTTCTAAATAAATGTTTAGAAAACTCTCCTGGTCATTGGATATCCGCGTTGAGAATCTCTCTTTCTCGTTTTGTGGTTGGTGCGCCTCAATGTAGGCATGTCAGTGAGGCCATTTTGACGTCTGCGCAGAAGCGGGTAAAGTTTTTCCTGTTTTGGGCGGGCTTGCCAAACCGTGTCAACTAATAAGGCTTCTAGTGAGTTATCGATAGCTTGGTTGTCAACCAAATTTGGTGACAACAAAGTATACAATAAGATGAAGCGACGTTTTGTATTTGTAGCGCTCTCTTCCGGAAGGGAAAAGAAAAAGAATAGCGGCAAAATCAGCTCTTCAAAAGGTATGATAACATTTCTTACAACAGTTACAAAGGACGTCCAAAGTACTAAACGTCGATAGATTACCATTTCAAGATAATTTTTGCCAAGTTTCATCGGTCTAAATTGTTTAGATCAGTAGAAATTTACGTTATGCGGATGATCGCGTGACGGCCATTTCTCATTTTGACCGGTTTTCGGGTGATGACAAGACTGAATTTATGAGCATTTTGACTGTTGTTTTCAAAAAATAAACACGTGGATGTGGTTAAATGGACATCTTTGTGATTGTTTCTGGGCATTTACAGTGGCTCTAATCCTTTTTTTAGCGAGAAAACTGTTTTGGTGATCAACAGGTACACCGAGGTTCTTGTCATGTGACCAAATCGCAGTATTTTGATTGGCGGATTAGGTCTTTGCTGTCTGCTACATCGTGTATGTTGTGGTTTGTTTTGTTGTTTGTTTCCAGGCCCAGTATTTTTCCGTCTGTCAACACTTGGTTATATAGATCATCTGCATGATATAAGAAGCCCACCTGCCAAGTTGTGAGATAATTGAGCAAAAAACAACGGAGTTCTGGCCATTTGTAATACACAACATGCAGGTACACAGAGGTTCTTGTCACGTGACCAAATCGCAGTATTTTGATTGGCGGATTAGGTCTTTGCTGTCTGCTACATCGTGTATGGTGTGGTTTGTTTTGTTGTTTGTTTCCAGGCCCAGTATTTTTCCGTCTGTCAACACTTGGTTAGATCATCTGCATGATATAAGAAGCCCACCTGCCAAGTTGTGAGATAATTGATAAAAAAACAACGGATTTCTGGCCATTTGTAATACGAAACAGAAATTTTTGAACACTTTTCTTCACAAATATGTTAATCCTTCAAATAAACGTCAATGAAGAAAAAAAAAATTAACCGATTTAAAAATGTTTTTTCTACAATGTTTCTACAGGGTGACAAAAAAAGTATCATCACCTAAACTTGAATAACTTTTGAAATATTCAATCAATTCTTATAATTTTTTCAATTCATCAAGAAGAAGCCTTGCTCTGTGAGAGCACCAAAGTAGAACTTCGAGATGCCTTGGACCACTGAGCAAAAGACATTTATAGTCGAGGCATATTTTCGGCTGAAGTCTATTCATGCAGCTCAGCTGCAATTCAGACAACGGTTCGAATGTCGGGAATTTCCTCTCCACAGGACGATCTACAGTTGGGTCAACAAGTTCAGAACCCATGGGACTGTGCTAAACCTAAATGGTAAAGACACTAACAGACAATCACACTCTGGACGACCAAAATCATCAAGGACACCACCCAACGTTGCTGCAGTCAGAGACTCTGTTGCCCGCAGCCCAAGCAAGTCTGTGCGTCGTCGAAGTCAAGATCTTGGAATCAACCGGGAGTCCGTGAGGAGAATTTTGATCTCAGAACTCCACTTGTATCCTTACAGAATACAGATTAAACAAAAGCTTACACCTGAAGACATGAGGAAGCGAGGGATGGCTACGGCAGCGTTTCCCTGACCGACTGATCAGCCGCAGATGTGACCCAGAGTGGTCGCCGCATTCACCGGACTTGAACCCCCCAGATTTTTATCTGTGGGGATACCTAAAGGACAGGGTGTATGTAAACATCCCCCAGACCATCCCAGACCTGAAGGCAGCAATCACAGCAGCCATAAGAGCGATCCCAAGGGAGGAGTGCGAGAGGGTCCAAGTGTGTTTGCAGCACCAGGGAGCAAGCACACTTGGAGCACATTTTGGATCGCCAGTGACACAGCGAGTTTTTGAAGTACAGATGTGAAACTTTAGGGATGTCTGCTACATAGACTTGACCTAATGTCACCAAAGTGTTGTGTAGATCTGAGTAAAATTTCGAAAGTTATTCGAATTTTGGTGATGATACTTTTTTTGTGTCACCCTGTACTTTTTAGTGCTTTTTAATGGTGTACTTGAATCCTCCACCCCCCAAAAAAAATTTCATTGTGACAAACCTACTCAATGGACGGCAGCTTTCCCCTACGTAGGGCTACGAATGAATGTGTGCAATGCTCTTCTTCATCCAAGTCAAAATCATCGTCGCTGTCAGGATCATGAATGATTTCCAAAGGATCAGGATTATCCAATGCTCCAGAGGAGCTTCCACTCGCCATGTTGACTCAGGGCAAACACTATGCACAAAGTCGCACACGTTCTCAAAATATCGCCATTCCTTCCCCAAAACCGGGCTTTAGTTGACCATACATTACTAAGACCGCGCACTCGGCTGATTTTAGCGAGATTTCCGACAGAGTGATCTCCCCGTTTTCACGTGTCTCCCCCGGAGCGCTTGTGCGAGATACACCTCCGTGCGTTCAAGACGACCTACCGGTAGCCTACCGGTAGCCTACCAACCAATGTGCACTCTTGAACGACTCGTTATGATGGAACGGTAGCCAAGATGGCTTCCAAGATGCCTTCTCATCGTCGCGGATTGCGCTTCTCAACCAAATGAGTAAACCAGCAGCTGCAGACTGCTCGTTCCCTGTGGAACTGATGAAATACGTTACGCTGTAGCTGTGCATGAATGCTCGGCATCGCTCGAATAGAAATTTATGTCAAAACGACAGTGCTAACTTGTTGTAAGCAAGAATTTTCGATGTTCACTTCAAGGGAGATTACACAACAAACAAAGGGCTAATGTAAGATATAAGAGTTGCTTCCCTTAAAATTGTTTCGCTATCTGCCGTGGAAATGTTTGCTAACATCTTGCCCGGTAATTATTTCAGAGCAGTTATTCTTTTAAAAAAGAAAAGTACAATATCAGCCTAACTTCTTGTAACGTCTCGCATAGGCTGGGTAATAATCACAGGTCGAAATGCGTGCCACAGCGCATATTTGTGATGACGACTTTCTTCCTTTCCCCGAAGGCAGCCATTTTGGCTATACAGGCGCAACGGCTCTCCGGCGCAGTACGTACCGGTAGGTACCGGTAGCCGTACCAAGTCGTTCAAGAGGCTACCGGCACCCCCCCTTATCAGAAAAAAATAAAATAGATATATAAATTTAAAAAAGAATTTCAGTAACAAAATCATCAGAATGCATCAGAGTGGATCATTTTGCAATCCCCCCCCCAACCCCCCCCCCCCCTCCCCCCCCGCCGCTTTGCTGTGTCGGCTGAGCACTTTGCGCGTCTATAGCCGTCCCCCCCCCCCCCCCCCCCTCCCCCCCTCGCTTTGCTGTTTCGGCTGAGCACTTTGCGCGTTGATAGGCTCCCCCCCCCCCCCCCCGGTTCCTAATAAAAGTTTGGAACACCCCCCCCCCCCAAAAAAAAAAAAGAAAAAGAAAAAAGAACTGATCCGCCCCTGGGTATAGTGAGTGTTGTATCTAAGCCACGTGCGTGAGGAATAAAGTTTAGTGTATGAATAGCAGAATGCAAGTGCGTGCAAGGGTTTTTATAGTATTTCTTGAAAGCGATATGTATGTGAGAAACCGTTTGTTCCGTAGTTTGTAAACATGAACACTAATTAGCCGAGTGCGTGGAGAAGAGAGTGTATAAACACTAAAATGAAAATTCCCACACTAAAGCTGGGAAAAGGGTTAAGGTGTCAGTAAACTATATCTCTCCTAAAAGATCTAAACACAATTTTCTCCATGGAAAAGCACGTCCCTAACAAGCTGGTCTTAATAAAGAAATAAACACCGGACGCATAATTAGGATCTGCGCGCTGAGCAGCAGACGATCAAGCAGCATACAGGCCTATATAGCTGATGGCATTTTGGGTCTCCCATTAGAAAAAGCGACTGGCGTCAATAGGTTAGAAAGCTTTTTCTCGCATAACTCTGAACACTGCGGTGTTTCTAGCTGGAATTAGAATTGACGCTTTCATTCTCTCATAGCTGAAAATGAAGCGACGAAGGCACGGAGGAGAAAACTGCGCTGCAATATCGTGTTCAAATGCCGGATACGGCTGTCGTGGAAAATCTTTTTTTCCGCTTCCCCCGAGACGAGACAAGATGTAGCAAATGGGTGCAAACTTCAAGACGTCAAGATTTGATGGGAGAAAGTGCTGCTCATCTGTCTACTGCTGGTCTTGTCCTGTGCAGTGACCACTTTGAACCAAATCAATTCATCGTCCAGCTGAAAAAGATAGACTGGTCTGAAATGCTATTCCAACTATTTTTGATGTGCCTAACCCGCCGCCCAAAGTTACAAATAAAAGACCATACCCTCGGGAAAGATCTTCCCTTCCTGACACAGGCTCTGGCTCCAAAACAAAAGAAGAAAATGCTGACGAGTTGAGCCTATACCCTGCGACGCCCTTCCGTGCAGTCTGCCTTCCACCAGTTAATCGGGAAAGGAAAAAGATCTCGAAAAGATGGTGAGAGCTGTGAGAAAAAAACTGTATCGCAGCAAGCAAAAAGTCATGTATGGTCTTTGGCGACAGTCTGTAGCTTTGGTGTCAGCGCACGCGCGTGTGCATGTGTGTGTATAATTCCTTTCAGCTTGAATGCGCGTGTGCATGTGTGTGTATAATTCCTTTCAACTTGAATGCGCGTGTGCATGTGTGTGTATAATTCCTTTCAACTTGAAAGCGCTTGTGCATATGTGTGTGTATAATTCCTTTCAGCTTGAATGCTTGTGTGTATAATTCCTTTCAACCTGAATGCATGTGTGCATATGTGTGTGTAATTCCTTTCAGCTTGAATGCTTGTGTGCATGTGTGTGTATAATTCCTTTCAACCTGAATGCACGTGTGCATATGTGTGTGTAATTCCTTTCAGCTTGAATGCTTGTGTGCATGTGTGTGTATAATTCCTTTCAACCTGAATGCGCGTGTGCATATGTGTGTGTAATTCCTTTCAGCTTGAATGCGTGTGTGCATGTGTGTGTATAATTCCTTTCAACCTGAATGTGCGTGTTATTGTGTGAGTATGATGCTCTACACATTCGCGGAAGTGAACTCACATCGCCATCTTTGTTGACATGTTGCCCTCCGTGAGCGAAATGGGGGAGAAAACGATAACAAGCGCTTTTGTGGGTCCAAATATGTGTTCATTTTCTTCCAAAATGAATATTATGTCAAGAAATGATATAATCTTGCCGTTTTAAGAACACCACAATATCTTCATCAACCACCAAAATTCTAAACCGACCAGGTCGGTTCAAGCAACCTGGCAATGATTCTTGAACCGACTAGATCGGTTCATGGCACTGGGATGGTTAAAGGAAAGACATGGTCAGCCAGGGAGGCATGATGTTCCAGGGAGCGCCTTCATGAAGATCTAGTAATGCTAGTGACGAACATGTTTTTTGTTTGTGGCTGGAGTGTAAGAAAAATGCACTCTGTGCGTTCCAAATGGCGAAAGCAGCTCTGCTCCCCACACCCCCAAACAGGTGGAACCCCTGGCTGCCGAGCGTTCAGGGCCTGTTCCAGTAACTCAGCCAGGGGCGTTGCTAAGCAACCAGAGAAGTTGCTGAAGAGCTATGTTATGCAGTCAGACGTGACGACCCAACCATGCATCCGAACGTTGACAATAGATCGAGTTGAAACCCACTTGTAACAATAAATCATGTGTGTGTGTGTGTGTGAGTGTGTGTGTGTCCAACAGTTTGTATCGATTAGTTGGTCTGGAGCCGTCACACCTAGTGGAATTACCTAACGATATAAATTATAATTTGTTTATTTTCGTTGAAAAAGCATAAGTTCAAGCCCAAAGTGAATCTGTTCCCGGGATATAATTTCCTGATGGTGATGTCTGAAAAGTACATGTGTGTCTGTGCTGAGTGAAGCTGAATTCAAATGCCAGGGGCCTGGCTTTAGGGGCCTGCTCCAGTTGTGAGCTCATGGGCTGGGCATCACCAAGCCCCAAGTATGTCCTCCTCTGTTACACCCACACCTCATTTTAGAGGGATCAGGAGGATCCAGTGGGCTGGCTTCTGGTCATCTGCCCATGTCCCTCTCTTCATTTCCAAAGTGTCAAGTCTTCCCTTTCCATCACAAAGACATTGCAGGCATCAGTTTCATCATTGCCAGACTAACCTTGTCAAATAAAACAACAAGAAGGGCAAAGCCCATACGACTCACATGCTTGACCATGACCTTTACATGACCTTGACCTTTACATGACCGTGACCTTCAGGTGTCCTTCAAGGTCAAGGTCAAACAACTAAACCTAGCAATGACATCATACACTAAGAACTGCTTTACACATTTTTCCTACCAAAATACATGTGACCTTGACCCAAGGTCAAGGTCATCCAAGGTCATGCAACACAAAGCTGTTAATTCAAGACATAGGAAGCACAATGGTGCTTATTGGCACTTTCTACCATGAGATATGGTCACTTTTAGTGGTTCACTACCCCATTTTGGTCACATTTCATAAGGGTCAAAGTGACCTTGACCTTGATGATATGTGACCAAATGTGTCTCATGATGAAAGTATAACATGTGTACTACAATGTTATGAAGTTTGGAAGAGTTATCTTCCATAGTTCAGGGTCAAGGTCACTTCAAAATAGGTATACAATCCAACTTTAAAGAGCTCCTGTGACCTTGACCTTGAAGCAAGGTCAATCAAACTGGTATCAAAAGATAGGGATTACTTTGCCCTATACACCATATATAGGTCAGGTATCCAATCTCAAAAACTTCAGAGAAAATTGGGAAAATGTGAAAAATGGCTGTTTTTTAGACAACATTTATGGCCCCTGCGACCTTGACCTTGAAGCAAGGTCAAGTCACTATGTAGGTTTTTTGAGGCCTTGTCATCATACACCATCATGCCAAATTGGGTGTTGATAGACTTAAGTCTCCGAGAAAAATCCAACGTTAAAGTTTTTCACAGACGCCCGGACGGACGACACGGGCGAGTACATAGACTCACTTTTGCTTCGCATGTGAGTCAAAAATTGGGGGCGGGGGGCGGGGGGGAAATGTTTAATACCCCAAATCATTAC
The DNA here is from genome assembly GCA_034096865.1 of Theodoxus fluviatilis. Classification (NCBI taxonomy): domain Eukaryota; kingdom Metazoa; phylum Mollusca; class Gastropoda; order Cycloneritida; family Neritidae; genus Theodoxus; species Theodoxus fluviatilis. The sequence continues at coordinate 11,355 of JAWQFJ010017593.1, forward strand.
TGCTAGAAATTCTTGTTCCAAAGCAGGAATGTTCTTACGGCTGATCTTGAGTGTGTTTGATCTGAAAATGTTCTTTCCTGCCATGCATACTGAGACTGACTTCATCTTCCCAAGTCCTCAATGAGGTAAACCACCAGAAGCTGTTTGTATTCCAACACAAATCCAACACAAATTTTTCAGTGGTTTTCTCCTTGAGGGAAATCACTGTGTTCAAGACCTCCAAAAGAATAACATGAAATTGAAAGGTTCCTGTCCATTTTAATTTTTCAAATTGCATCACATCTGCCTGTAATTAACAAAGTCAAATTGTGCTTCATTCTTCGTGTCATACACAGACCATCACAAAAGTCACCACTGTTAAATCTAGACAAACAACGGACCAGACATAGCTTGGAACTCACACCATCTGCAGTGGATGAGCATGTTAACTTCCAGCAAGCTTGGTTAAAAAACGATCATGTACAAATCTACATGGATGCAGCACAGACATACAGTTTGCCTTTCCTGCTGTCCTCCATTGGTATCAGGCCAACACTATGCAGCGCTTCACAGTCCACCTACCTCCAATCCAACGTCTACAAATATCAAGAGCAGAAATGCAGATTATCAGAATAAATTTAGACAACTGAATCTTTCACTCACAGACGTAGGAAATAACATCACAGGATACAAGCTCAGCTTCCATCCCAGCCACACAAACCCTGCTTCAAAGTTTCACACGCTGCAAATGCTCACAGAGTACTTTTTCCTCAGCTCTAGAACAAGGAACTTTATTCAAGAATTAAAACAGTTTTCCAGTCTCGTGTTCCAATGCTATATATGCATCAACACATCAAGAGGACATGATGAAGCAGTAACCGAAGTCGGTTAAACCTGTCCCCATCTCTCGAGATGAGGTCGAGTCCATCAAACACAAACCATTGTCCTTCCAGTCTTCCAGACATGTCAAGAACCAAATCAGCAGCCACGGTAAAATTCTCGCCAGTCACAGCATACAGTACACCTGCCACAAGGAATGGCAAATCACAAAGCACAGTTCAAACCATAATGATAAAATCCTCTCTGTCCATCTCCCTCAGTCCTTCCAACCTTCACATCCATCTCTGCTCAGGCAGCGAGCACACAGCCAGCTTGACAGCCCACTCAAAGACACACCATCCGTGCTGCCTGCTGGAGCCAGTTCCACCTGTTTCTGTTTGCATGCCAAGTCCTCTAGAGATCAGAACCAGTGTCAAGAGCGGTCTGAGAGTCCTCGCACAGTCTGTCCAACCTGAGCGCAGCAACCAGCCTATTTTCCATTGGGAATCCTACACGAGGGCAGTTACACCAGGGCACCACAAGACCTGTTTGGGAACGCTAGTCAGTGTACACACGGCAAGGCCTATTGGAGTTTGGCAGAGAGTGCTTCATGGGACACAATGAGCACTTGATGGGACAATGCTGAATGCTTGATGGGACACCTTGAACGCTTGATGGAACACGTTGAACGCTTGAGGGGACAAGTCGGTTGCAGCAGCCGACGAGGTCCACATGCTAAACAGAGCGGAGATGTCTGAGGGTGGACACTCCGCCCGATGACCATGGCTGAAGGGGTGGGGATGGGGGTGGGGGAGGGGAGGGGTGGGGAGGCACCCCTAGTCCACATCTGCGTAGGAATTGGTGGAGCTGCTGGGGGGAGAGTCGTCGGTGTAGATCTTCAGGGCGCGTTCCTTGCGAGGTGAGTAGCTCAGCTTTTGCGTTGTTTTGTTCAGCCTGCAGCGAGAGTACAGACTCCACTGCCAAACCAGATTCATCATGCATACATTACAAGTAAGTCATTCTGTAAGCATTAGAATTCACATGGCATATCCCTCTCCGTGTTTTAAAATCAGAAAACCAGCACAAGCCTGCCATGTAAAAAGGTAAAGGTGTGGTCTTATGCAGTGACTCATCACCCATGTCTGGGTCTCTAACTACCTTACTGTTTACCCCCTGGTCACTGGGCCACTATATCAATCCTTCCAGCACAGGAGTTCCATTTCATGACCCCCAAAAATTACAAAAAGCAAACATGTAAAAAGTCCTATTGTTCAGTGACTTTGTTGGGTTTTTATTTTTCTTTTCTTTTGTCATTAGCAGGTATCTTGTTTATCATTGCAATTTGCTAGCAGGCCAAACATTAAAACTTTTCTTCATTCGCACAGGCAAGGGAATATAAATCAGGGCATCTGTTTTTAGGGAAAAGCTATGATGAAACAACTGTTTATTCATGTAGCAAGCAGTGCATAATTCTACCATCTGTTTGTTACATCTGCTGTCAAGATGGCCATGACACTTGGCTAATTGCTCATGACATCACTGCAGCTTCTCTGCAGCACCGCCGCCTTGCTACAAGCCTGCCGTGTGTGTGTGTGTACTGACCTGACACTCTCCTTCTGCTGCATCTCCTTCTTCATCTCATCCGACAGCTCTCCCAGCTCCTCTGTCCTGTCCCTGCAACCACACACAAACCGCCATGCAGCTATTTTACATTCATCAGGGAATACTTTCATGGAGAAACATGTTAAGAATTTTGAAATTTACAATAATGACAATTTTCCAAATTTTATGTCACTTAAGTGAGGGAGTGAGATGAGACACACAACACTCACCCACACAAGCACAAACACCAACATCTGTGCACACTTGCATGCATACCCACAGATAAACACACAGACACACACACGCACATACATACATGTGTGCACACACACACACACGCACAATATAAATCCTTCTCCCCACTTCAACAAATTTGTGTAACAATAGAATGAGAGGGAAAGAGAGAACAAGAAGGGCAAAGCCCATATGACTCACATGCTTGACCTTGACCTTCAGGTGACATTCAAGGTCAAGGTCAAACAACTAAACCTAGCAATGATATCATACACTACGAACTGCTTTACATTTTTCATACCAAAATACGCGACCTTGACCAGGTCAAGGTCATCCAAGGTCATGCAACATAAAGCTGTTAATTCAAGACATAGGAAGCACAATGGTGCATATCGGCACTTTCTACCATGAGATATGGTCACTTTTAGTTGTTCACTACCCCATTTTGGTCACATTTCATAAGGGTTAAAGTGACCTCGACCTTGATGATATGTAACCAAATGTGTCTGATGATGAAAGTATAACATGTGCCCCACATAATTATTAAGTTTGAAACAGTTATCTTCCATAGTTCAGGGTCAAGGTCACTTCAAAATATGTATACAATCCAACTTTGAAGAGCTCCTGTGACCTTGACCTTGAAGCAAGGTCAACCAAACTGGTATCAAAAGATAGGGCTTACATTGCCCTATAAACCATATATAGGCGAGGTATCCAATCTCAAAAACTTCAGAAAAAATTGAGAAAATGTGAAAAATGGCTGTTTTTTAGACAACATTTATGGCCCCTGCGACCTTGACCTTGAAGCAAGCTCAAGTCATTATGTATGTTTTTTGAAGCCTTGTCATCATACACCATCATGCACATTTGGTATTGATAGACTTAAAAGTCTCCAAGAAAAATCCAACATTAAAGTTTTCGGACGCCCGGACGGACGAAACGGGTGAGTACATAGACTCACTTTTGCTTCGCATGTGAGTCAAAAAGGCAGAGTAGAAGAAAAAGGAGCAGCATCTGGCAGACCAGGAAGGAAAGGCAAAGAAAAAAGAGGAAATGGAGCAAAACTGGAAGGAGCAGAACTGGAAGGAGTAGAGGTGGAAGGAGCAGAACTGGAAGGAGTAGAGGTGGAAGGAGTAGAACTGGAAGGAGTAGAGGTGGAAGGAGTAGAAGTGGAAGGAGCAGAAGTGGAAGGAGCAGAAGTGGAAGGTGTAAAACTGGAAGAAGTAGAACTGGAAGGAGTAGAAGTGGAAGGAGTAGAACTGGAAGGAGTAGAAGTGGAAGGAGTAGAACTGGAAGGAGTAGAGGTGGAAGGAGTAGAAGTGGAAGGAGCAGAAGTGGAAGGAGTAGAGGTGGAAGGAGTAGAAGTGGAAGGAGCAGAAGTGGAAGGTGTAAAACTGGAAGGTGTAAAACTGGAAGAAGTAGAAGTGGAAGGAGTAGAGGTGGAAGGTGTAGAAGTGGAAGGAGCAGAACTGGAAGGAGTAGAAGTGGAAGGAGTAGAAGTGGAAGAAGTAGAACTGGAAGGAGTAGAAGTGGAAGAAGTAGAACTGGAAGGAGTAGAAGTGGAAGGAGTAGAACTGGAAGGAGCAGAAGTGGAAGGAGTAGAAGTGGAAGGAGTAGAAGTGGAAGGAGTAGAACTGGAAGGAGTAGAAGTGGAAGAAGTAGAACTGGAAGGAGTAGAAGTGGAAGGAGTAGAAGTGGAAGGAGTAGAAGTGGAAGGAGCAGAAGTGGAAGGAGTAGAAGTGGAAGGAGTAGAAGTGGAAGAAGTAGAACTGGAAGGAGTAGAAGTGGAAGGAGTAGAACTGGAAGGAGTAGAACTGGAAGGAGTAGAAGTGGAAGGAGCAGAACTGGAAGGAGTAGAAGTGGAAGGAGTAGAAGTGGAAGAAGTAGAACTGGAAGGAGTAGAAGTGGAAGAAGTAGAACTGGAAGGAGTAGAAGTGGAAGGAGTAGAACTGGAAGGAGTAGAAGTGGAAGGAGTAGAACTGGAAGGAGTAGAAGTGGAAGGAGTAGAACTGGAAGGAGTAGAACTGGAAGGAGTAGAAGTGGAAGGAGTAGAACTGGAAGGAGTAGATGTGGAAGGAGTAGAACTGGAAGGAGTAGAACTGGAAGCAGGGTTCGTACAGGTTTTTAGATACAAAATTCCATGACTTTTCCATGACTTTCCATGACCTTCAACAACATTTTCCATGACCTAGCGTACTGTGATACATGACAATTTTAAAGAGAAAAGTGTATGGCGCACGACTAAACTCATGCACAATACACCAGTTGTAAAAAAAAAATATAATTCTTTTTATTTTATTTACAGCAGATTGATTCAAAAACTGACAAATGCAGAAAGTTTTCAAACAAGTACTCCTTAAAATGATGATACTTTTGTCCCAAATTGTCTGGTGCTTCAACGATTAACGCACGCTGAATGTGGTAATCGAGCATGCGTCTATTGCGATATTGCGTGGTATTGCGGTATATTGCGGGGTATTGCGGTAAATAGTAGTACCGTCCGATGTACACACAAACAGGTGGAAAATTTCCGCCTGTTTTCTCCTTTCAAGCGCACAATCCGGGCGCTAGATAAAAAGTAGATTCATCGTACATTAACATCGAATATAGCGTTGGAAGGGGGAAATCTTGTAGAATCCGAGGGTGTCTGTACGAAATTGATCGGAAAAGCGGGAGTGAGCAAATTTTAACAAAATGTCCGATGACGTTCGAACTTTCATCCATAACTCGTCTTTCGATTTTCACCGGAAGTTCACACATACACTGAACGAAAGAGCAATCTTTCCTCTAATGAGTAGTAAAGTTTCATCTTGATCAAATGAGAAACTTCGACGGACGAGTGTTTAGAAGAGACCAACCCGAGTCGCGAAATGCAAACTCCGTCGAGCCACCACGAGTCGGTAGTGGCGGAGGGTGTTTTTCTTTACGTAAATCGTAATCGGCTTGTATGTTCTCAACGGAATTAAGACGGATTAACACAAAACTACACGACACATGTTCTTGAAACCTTCTGCTTCATAAACAACTTTCATTCTTGTTTTTATTCACAATATTTTGTGGATTGTCCACAATTAGCCATGAAAGTGAAGTGGTATTGCCGAGTGCATTTTGGCTAGTACTGTAGTAGCGCAAAGATACAAATTACCACGGAATCCTACCACTAGTTAAAAAAATTTAGACAACTCAGAAAGACTTTCATCTTTCATGTTACATTGGTATTTTGTGTTATTGATATGTGCGAATCCTAGAAAAAGTGGATTCTATCGAACCGACGGCCACTTCCGGTCTGATGAAATTTCTTCGAACATCGCGTGCGGCATCTATTTAGCACTCGCTGAAGGTCCCGAGTTCTACAATACTTTTTCCAATATTTGCAAAATATTGCAATAAATATCTTCCTAAATGATTGTTCTAGCATTAACTGAAACAAAAACCCCAATAAACTAACCGATTTCAGCTGATTTGTCCGTCAAAATCGCATCTGCGCCGTCACGCTCTTACTCGCCATTGTGTGATTTTGACGGTCATGCTATTTACCGAAATGGCGCTAATGTCTTCGAAATGAGCATATATATCGTTATCCCCTTCTTGAATATGATATATTTAAGCTATTCTAATTAAACCAGAACTATATTTGACCAAATTACGTTAGAAACAGCATCATTTTGAAACAGACATGCGGTCGCCATTTCGATCCACCGCCGAATGGTAAATAGCAAAATCGGACATGGATATCCAGCTGTTTCTTCTGAAGTTCAGCATTCAGGGACTCATCAAAGAGCAGCACCAGAGAATCAGAAGACCGGGCCTTTGCCTTGAGCATGTCTAAAAAATGTGGCCCCAGACCAAAAGTTGTCAAGAACCGGGCTTCACTTTCACTCAAGGCAAACTTGGAGGCAATGACACTGTCGGGAAACATGCGACGGAACAGCTCGTTCATTCCTTTGGTACTGGAGAATGAGAAGTGGGAGATGACCATTTTCAAAGTCCACAAAATTTCTGCTTTCAGTGTGTCCTCTGTTGTCAAGAAAGTGTCAATCCCAGTAGATCTACTGCCACTGCCAGTGGGTGCAGGCCTAGTTTCGACCGGCGTAGCAGCGCCAGCTGGAACCACCACCTTTGAAGCACTCTCTGTCTCAGCATTTTTTGCAGTTTGAACAAAATCTGATATTCGTGTTTGACGTTTGCTCTTTTCTTCTTGGTGTTTTTTAGCACGCGCCTGGTGCGCGACACCTTTCATGTGGCTTTTCAACGCTGCCGCTCCCATGTTGGATACATCAAAGTCTTTTTCACAAAATCGGCACTTTGCCATCCCATCCACTCTCGCTCGCATGACCCACTCACGGTATTCAGGGTCTCCTGTCCAAGAGTCTTGAAAGCGACACTTTCCAGGCATGATGATAATTTGATTCTCAAAGAAACACTGCACCACAAACAAAACAAGCTCTTTTCACTCTTTCCTCGTTTGAACCAACTGACCGGACCGGCGTGGAAATGAAACGAGGTCACCTAGCCAAAGAACCAATCAGGAAGCAGAAGGCACACGAGCCTTCAGAATTAACCAATGGGATGCAAGGGCACATTTTCCTGACGTGCTCAGCGTTTAAAATTAGATTGAGAGTATCGCGCGAAGCACAGCCTAGAAAACGTCTTTTTTCTTTCCTTTTTTCCTTTCTTAAATTCCATGACTTTCCATGACCTAAGTTGAAATTCCATGACTTTCCAGGCCTGGAAAATGAAAAATCAAATTCCATGACTTTCCAGGTTTTCCATGACCTGTACGAACCCTGTGGAAGGTGTAGAACTGGAAGGAGTAGAACTGGAAAGAGTAGAGGTGGAAGGAGTAGAACTGGAAGGAGTAGAACTGGAAGAATGTAGAAGTGGAAGGAGTAGAGGTGGAAGGAGTAGAACTGGAAGGAGTAGAACTGGAAGAAGTAGAACTGGAAGGTGTAAAACTGGAAGGAGTAGAACTGCAAGGAGCAGAAGCGGAAGGAGTAGAACTGCAAGGAGTAGAAGTGGAAGGAGTAGAACTGGAAGGAGTAGAAGTGGAAGGTGTAGAACTGGAAGGAGCAGAAGTGGAAGGAGTAGAACTGGAAGGAGTAGAAGTGGAAGGAGCAGAAGTGGAAGGAGTAGAACTGGAAGGAGCAGAAGTGGAAGGTGTAAAACTGGAAGGTGTAAAACTGGAAGAAGTAGAACTGGAAGGAGTAGAAGTGGAAGAAGTAGAACTGGAAGGAGCAGAAGTGGAAGGAGTAGAACTGGAAGGAGCAGAAGTGGAAGGAGTAGAACTGGAAGGTGTAAAACTGGAAGGTGTAAAACTGGAAGAAGTAGAACTGGAAGGAGTAGAAGTGGAAGAAGTAGAACTGGAAGGAGCAGAAGTGGAAGGTGTAAAACTGGAAGGTGTAAAACTGGAAGAAGTAGAACTGGAAGGAGTAGAAGTGGAAGGAGTAGAACTGCAAGGAGCAGAAGTGGAAGGAGTAGAACTGGAAGGAGTAGAAGTGGAAGGAGTAGAACTGGAAGGAGCAGAAGTGGAAGGTGTAAAACTGGAAGGTGTAAAACTGGAAGAAGTAGAACTGGAAGGAGTAGAAGTGGAAGAAGTAGAACTGGAAGGAGCAGAAGTGGAAGGTGTAAAACTGGAAGGTGTAAAACTGGAAGGAGTAGAACTGGAAGGAGTAGAAGTGGAAGGAGTAGAACTGGAAGGAGTAGAAGTGAAAGGTGTAGAACTGGAAGGAGTAGAACTGGAAGGAGTAGAACTGGAAGGAGCAGAAGTGGAAGGAGCAGAAGTGGAAGGAGTAGAACTGGAAGGAGTAGAAGTGGAAGGAGCAGAACTGGAAGGAGTAGAAGTGGAAGGAGTAGAGGTGGAAGGAGTAGAAGTGGAAGGAGCAGAACTGGAAGGAGTAGAACTGGAAGGAGTAGAAGTGGAAGGAGTAGAACTGGAAGGAGTAGAGGTGGAAGGAGTAGAAGTGGAAGGAGTAGAACTGGAAGGAGTAGAACTGGAAGGTGTAAAACTGGAAGGAGTAGAACTGGAAGAAGTAGAAGTGGAAGGAGTAGAACTGGAAGGTGTAGAACTGGAAGGTGTAAAACTGGAAGGAGTAGAAGTGAAAGGTGTAGAACTGGAAGGAGTAGAGGTGGAAGGAGTAGAAGTGGAAGGAGTAGAACTGGAAGGAGTAGAACTGAAAGGTGTAAAACTGGAAGGAGTAGAACTGGAAGAAGTAGAAGTGGAAGGAGTAGAACTGGAAGGAGCAGAACTGGAAGGAGTAGAGGTGGAAGAAGTAAAACTGGAAGGTGTAAAACTGGAAGGAGTAGAACTGGAAGGAGTAGAAGTGGAAGGAGCAGAACTGGAAGGAGTAGAAGTGGAAGGAGCAGAACTGGAAGGAGTAGAAGTGGAAGGAGTAGAAGTGGAGGGAGCAGAACTGGAAGGAGTAGAAGTGGAAGGAGCAGAAGTGGAGGGAGCAGAACTGGAAGGAGTAGAAGTGGAAGGAGTAGAAGTGGAAGGAGCAGAACTGGAAGGAGTAGAAGTGGAAGGAGTAGAAGTGGAAGGAGCAGAACTGGAAGGAGTAGAAGTGGAAGGAGTAGAAGTGGAAGGAGCAGAACTGGAAGGAGTAGAAGTGGAAGGAGTAGAACTGGAAGGAGTAGAAGTGAAAGGTGTAGAACTGGAAGAAGTAGAACTGGAAGGTGTAAAACTGGAAGAAGTAGAACTGGAAGGAGTAGAAGTGGAAGGAGTAGAACTGGAAGGAGCAGAACTGGAAGGAGCAGAAGTGGAAGGAGTAGAAGTGGAAGGAGTAGAAGTGGAAGGTGTAGAAGTGGAAGGTGTAGAAGTGGAAGGAGTAGAAGTGGAAGGAGTAGAAGTGGAAGGAGTAGAAGTGGAAGGAATAGAAGTGGAAGGAATACAAGTGGAAGGTGTAGAAGTGGAAGGAATAGAAGTGGAAGGTGTAGAAGTGGAAGGAGTAGAAGTGAAAGGAGTAGAAGTGGAAGGAATAGAAGTGGAAGGAATACAAGTGGAAGGTGTAGAAGTGGAAGGTGTAGAAGTGGAAGGTGAAGGAGTAGAACTGGAAGGAGTAGAAGTGGAAGGAGTAGAAGTGGAAGGAGTAGAAGTGGAAGGAGTAGAAGTGGAAGGAGTAGAAGTGGAAGGAGTAGAAGTGGAAGGAGTAGAAGTGGAAGGAGTAGAAGTGGAAGGAGTAGAAGTGGAAGGAGTAGAAGTGGAAGGAGTAGAAGTGGAAGGAGTAGAAGTGGAAGGAGTAGAAGTGGAAGGAGTAGAAGTGGAAGGAGTAGAAGTGGAAGGAGTAGAAGTGGAAGGAGCAGAAGTGGAAGGAGTAGAAGTGGAAGGAGTAGAAGTGGAAGGAGTAGAAGTGGAAGGAGTAGAAGTGGAAGGAGTATAACTGGAAGGAGCAGAAGTGGAAGGAGTAGAACTGGAAGGAGCAGAAGTGGAGGGAGCAGAACTGGAAGGAGTAGAACTGGAAGGAGCAGAAGTGGAAGGAGCAGAAGTGGAAGGAGTAGAAGTGGAAGGAGTAGAAGTGGAAGGTGAAGGAGTAGAACTGGAAGGAGTAGAAGTGGAAGGAGCAGAAGTGGAAGGAGTAGAAGTGAAAGGTGTAAAACTGGAAGAAGCAGAACTGGAAGGAGCAGAAGTGGAAGGAGTAGAACTGGAAGGAGTAGAACTGGAAGGTGTAAAACTGGAAGAAGTAGAACTGGAAGGTGTAAAACTGGAAGAAGTAGAACTGGAAGGAGTAGAAGTGGAAGGAGCAGAAGTGGAAGGAGTAGAACTGGAAGGAGTAGAACTGGAAGAAGTAGAACTGGAAGGTGTAAAACTGGAAGAAGTAGAACTGGAAGGAGTAGAAGTGGAAGGAGTAGAACTGGAAGGAGTAGAAGTGGAAGGAGCAGAATTGGAAGGAATAGAACTGGAAGGAGCAGAAGTGGAAGGAGTAGAACTGGAAGGAGTAGAAGTGGAAGGAGTAGAACTGGAAGGAGCAGAAGTGGAAGGAGTAGAACTGGAAGGAGTAGAAGTGGAAGGAGTAGAACTGGAAGGAGCAGAAGTGGAAGGAGTAGAACTGGAAGGAGTAGAAGTGGAAGGAGCAGAATTGGAAGGAATAGAACTGGAAGGAGCAGAAGTGGAAGGAGCAGAAGTGGAAGGAGCAGAAGTGGAAGGAGCAGAAGTGGAAGGAGTAGAAGTGGAAGGAGCAGAACTGGAAGGAGTAGAACTGGAAGGAGTAGAACTGGAAGGAGTAGAAGTGGAAGGAGTAGAACTGGAAGGAGCAGAAGTGGAAGGAGCAGAACTGGAAGGAGCAGAAGTGGAAGGAGTAGAAGTGGAAGGAGCAGAACTGGAAGGAATAGAAGTGGAAGGTGTAGAAGTGGAAGAAGGAGTAGAACTGGAAGGAGTAGAAGTGGAAGGAGTAGAACTGGAAGGAGCAGAAGTGGAAGGAGCAGAAGTGGAAGGAGCAGAAGTGGAAGGAGCAGAAGTGGAAGGAGTAGAAGTGGAAGGAGCAGAAGTGGAAGGAGTAGAAGTGGAAGGAGCAGAAGTGGAGGGAGCAGAACTGGAAGGAGCAGAAGTGGAAGGAGCAGAAGTGGAAGGAGTAGAACTGGAAGGAGCAGAAGTGGAAGGAGTAGAACTGGAAGGAGCAGAAGTGGAAGGAGCAGAACTGGAAGGAGCAGAAGTGGAAGGAGCAGAACTGGAAGGAGCAGAAGTGGAAGGAGCAGAAGTGGAAGGAGCAGAACTGGAAGGAGCAGAAGTGGAAGGAGTAGAACTGGAAGGAGCAGAAGTGGAAGGAGTAGAACTGGAAGGAGCAGAAGTGGAAGGAGCAGAAGTGGAAGGAGTAGAAGTGGAAGGAGCAGAAGTGGAAGGAGTAGAACTGGAAGGAGCAGAAGTGGAAGGAGCAGAAGTGGAAGGAGCAGAAGTGGAAGGAGTAGAACTGGAAGGAGCAGAAGTGGAAGGAGTAGAAGTGGAAGGAGCAGAAGTGGAAGGAGTAGAAGTGGAAGGAGCAGAAGTGGAGGGAGCAGAACTGGAAGGAGCAGAAGTGGAAGGAGCAGAAGTGGAAGGAGCAGAAGTGGAAGGAGTAGAATTGGAAGGAGCAGAAGTGGAAGGAGTAGAAGTGGAAGGAGCAGAAGTGGAAGGAGTAGAATTGGAAGGAGCAGAAGTGGAAGGAGCAGAAGTGGAAGGAGCAGAAGTGGAAGGAGCAGAAGTGGAAGGAGCAGAAGTGGAAGGAGTAGAATTGGAAGGAGCAGAAGTGGAAGGAGTAGAAGTGGAAGGAGTAGAACTGGAAGGAGCAGAAGTGGAAGGAGTAGAACTGGAAGGAGTAGAAGTGGAAGCAGCAGAATTGGAAGGAATAGAACTGGAAGGAGAAGAAGTGGAAGGAGCAGAAGTGGAAGGAGCAGAAGTGGAAGGAGCAGAACTGGAAGGAATAGAACTGGAAGGAGCAGAAGTGGAAGGAGCAGAAGTGGAAGGAGTAGAATTGGAAGGAGTAGAAGTGGAAGGAGCAGAATTGGAAGGAGCAGAACTGGAAGGAGCAGAACTGGAAGGAGTAGAACTGGAAGGAGTAGAACTGGAAGGAGTAGAACTGGAAGGAGCAGAAGTGGAAGGAGCAGAAGTGGAAGGAGCAGAACTGGAAGGAGTAGAAGTGGAAGGAGCAGAACTGGAAGGAGTAGAAGTGGAAGGAGCAGAACTGGAAGGAGTAGAAGTGGAAGGAGTAGAAGTGGAAGGAGCAGAACTGGAAGGAGTAGAAGTGGAAGGAGCAGAATTGGAAGGAGCAGAACTGGAAGGAGCAGAACTGGAAGGAGTAGAAGTGGAAGGAGCAGAAGTGGAAGGTGAAGGAGTAGAACTGGAAGGAGCAGAACTGGAAGGAGTAGAAGTGGAAGGAGCAGAACTGGAAGGAGTAGAAGTGGAAGGTGTAGAAGTGGAGGGAGCAGAACTGGGAGGAATAGAACTTGAAGGAGCAGAAGTGGAAGGAGCAGAAGTGGAAGGAGTAGAATTGGAAGGAGTAGAAGTGGAAGGAGCAGAATTGGAAGGAGCAGAACTGGAAGGAGCAGAACTGGAAGGAGTAGAACTGGAAGGAGTAGAACTGGAAGGAGTAGAACTGGAAGGAGCAGAAGTGGAAGGAGCAGAAGTGGAAGGAGCAGAACTGGAAGGAGTAGAAGTGGAAGGAGCAGAACTGGAAGGAGTAGAAGTGGAAGGAGCAGAACTGGAAGGAGTAGAAGTGGAAGGAGTAGAAGTGGAGGGAGCAGAACTGGAAGGAGTAGAAGTGGAAGGAGCAGAAGTGGAAGGAGCAGAACTGGAAGGAGCAGAAGTGGAAGGAGCAGAACTGGAAGGAGTAGAACTGGAAGGAGCAGAACTGGAAGGAGTAGAAGTGGAAGGAGCAGAACTGGAAGGAGTAGAAGTGGAAGGAGCAGAAGTGGAAGGTGAAGGAGTAGAAGTGGAAGGAGCAGAACTGGAAGGAGTAGAAGTGGAAGGAGCAGAACTGGAAGGAGTAGAACTGGAAGGAGTAGAACTGGAAGGAGCAGAACTGGAAGGAGTAGAAGTGGAAGGAGCAGAACTGGAAGGAGTAGAAGTGGAAGGAGCAGAACTGGAAGGAGTAGAAGTGGAAGGAGTAGAACTGGAAGGAGTAGAAGTGGAAGGAGCAGAAGTGGAAGGAGCAGAAGTGGAAGGAGCAGAACTGGAAGGAGTAGAAGTGGAAGGAGCAGAACTGGAAGGAGTAGAAGTGGAAGGAGCAGAACTGGAAGGAGTAGAAGTGGAAGGAGTAGAAGTGGAGGGAGCAGAACTGGAAGGAGTAGAAGTGGAAGGAGCAGAAGTGGAAGGAGCAGAACTGGAAGGAGCAGAAGTGGAAGGAGCAGAATTGGAAGGTGAAGGAGTAGAACTGGAAGGAGCAGAACTGGAAGGAGTAGAAGTGGAAGGAGCAGAACTGGAAGGAGTAGAAGTGGAAGGAGCAGAACTGGAAGGAGTAGAACTGGAAGGAGCAGAACTGGAAGGAGTAGAAGTGGAAGGAGCAGAACTGGAAGGAATAGAAGTGGAAGGAGTAGAAGTGGAAGGAGCAGAAGTGGAAGGAGCAGAAGTGGAAGGAGCAGAAGTGGAAGGAGCAGAAGTGGAAGGAGCAGAAGTGGAAGGAGTAGAAGTGGAAGGAGCAGAAGTGGAAGGAGTAGAAGTGGAAGGAGCAGAAGTGGAAGGAGCAGAACTGGAAGGAGTAGAAGTGGAAGGAGCAGAAGTGGAGGGAGCAGAACTGGAAGGAGCAGAAGTGGAAGGAGCAGAAGTGGAAGGAGCAGAAGTGGAAGGAGTAGAAGTGGAAGGAGTAGAACTGGAAGGAGTAGAAGTGGAAGGAGTAGAACTGGAGGGAGCAGAACTGGAAGGAGTAGAAGTGGAAGGAGCAGAACTGGAAGGAGCAGAATTGGAAGGAGCAGAAGTGGAAGGAGCAGAAGTGGAAGGAGTAGAACTTGAAGGAGTAGAAGTGGAAGGAGCAGAATTGGAAGGAGCAGAAGTGGAAGGAATAGAGGTGGAAGGAGTAGAAGTGGAAGAAGTAGAACTGGAAGGAGTAGAAGTGGAAGGAGCAGAATTGGAAGGAGCAGAAGTGGAAGGAATAGAGGTGGAAGGAGTAGAAGTGGAAGAAGTAGAACTGGAAGGAGTAGAAGTGGAAGGAGTAGAAGTGGAAGGAGCAGATCCAGAAGCACACAGGAGAGGTCAATACAGCAGCAAGACAAACACAAGAAAGGAAAGCAGGAAGTGTGAAGGTAGAGGAAGAGAGGCAAGGGACACAGGAGAAGCAGTAGATGTGACAAGAGGATCAAGAGCTAGAATAGAAGAAGGAACAGTAGGAGAAGAAAGAACAGTAGAAAAAGAAAGAACAGAGGGAGAAGAAAGAACAGTAGGAGAAGAAAGAACAGAGGGAGAAGAAAGAACAGAAAGAGAAGAAAGAACAGTAGAAGAAGAAAGAACAGAGGGAGAAGAAAGAACAGTAGAAGAAGAAAGAACAGAGGGAGAAGAAAGAACAGAAACAGAAGAAAGAACAGTAGAAGAAGAAGGAACAGTAGGAGAAGAAGGAACAGTAAGAGAAGAAGGAACAGAAGGAGATGGGACAAAAGAAGATAAGGGGACAGAAGGAGAAGGGACAGAAGGAGAAGAGGGTACAGAAGGAGAAGGGACAGAAGGAGAAGGTACAGAAGGAGAAGGGACAGAAGGAGAAGGGATAGAAGGAGAGGAGGGTACAGAAGGAGAAGGGACAGAAGGAGAAGGGATAGAAGGAGAGGAGGGTACAGAAGGAGAAGGTACAGAAGGAGAAGGGACAGAAGGAGAGGAGGGTACAGAAGGAGAAGGGACAGAAGGAGAAGGTACAGAAGGAGAAGGGACAGAAGGAGAGGAGGGTACAGAAGGAGAAGGGACAGAAGGAGAAGGTACAGAAGGAGAAGGGACAGAAGGAGAGGAGGGTACAGAAGGAGAAGGGACAGAAGGAGAAGGGACAGAAGGAGAGGAGGGTACAGAAGGAGAAGGGACAGAAGGAGAAGGTACAGAAGGAGAAGGGACAGAAGGAGAGGAGGGTACAGAAGGAGAAGGGACAGAAGGAGAAGGGACAGAAGGAGAAGGGACAGAAGGAGAAGGGACAGAAGGAGAGGAGGGTACAGAAGGAGAAGGGACAGAAGGAGAAGGGACAGAGGAGAAGGACAGAAGGAGAAGGTACAGAAGGAGAAGGGATAGAAGGAGAGGAGGGTACAGAAGGAGAAGGTACAGAAGGAGAAGGGACAGAAGGAGAGGAGGGTACAGAAGGAGAAGGGACAGAAGGAGAAGGTACAGAAGGAGAAGGGACAGAAGGAGAGGAGGGTACAGAAGGAGAAGGGACAGAAGGAGAAGGTACAGAAGGAGAAGGGACAGAAGGAGAGGAGGGTACAGAAGGAGAAGGGACAGAAGGAGAAGGTACAGAAGGAGAAGGGACAGAAGGAGAGGAGGGTACAGAAGGAGAAGGGACAGAAGGAGAAGGGACAGAAGGAGAAGGGACAGAAGGAGAAGGGACAGAAGGAGAAGGGACAGAAGGAGAAGGGACAGAAGGAGAAGGGACAGAAGGAGAAGGGACAGAAGGAGAGGAGGGTACAGAAGGAGAAGGGACAGAAGGAGAGGAGGGTACAGAAGGAGAAGGGACAGAAGGAGAAGGGACAGAAGGAGAAGGGACAGAAGGAGAAGGGACAGAAGGAGAAGGGACAGAAGGAGAAGGGACAGAAGGAGAAGGGACAGAAGGAGAAGGGACAGAAGGAGAGGAGGGTACAGAAGGAGAAGGGACAGAAGGAGAAGGGACAGAAGGAGAAGGGACAGAAGGAGAAGGGACAGAAGGAGAGGAGGGTACAGAAGGAGAAGGGACAGAAGGAGATGGGACTGTTGGAGATGGGTACAGAAGGAGAAGGGACAGAAGGAGAAGGGACAGAAGGAGAAGGGACAGAAGGAGAAGGGACAGAAGGAGAGGAGGGTACAGAAGGAGAAGGGACAGAAGGAGAGGAGGGTACAGAAGGAGAAGGGACAGAAGGAGAAGGGACAGAAGGAGAGGAGGGTACAGAAGGAGAAGGGACAGAAGGAGAAGGGACAGAAGGAGAAGGGACAGAAGGAGAAGGGACAGAAGGAGAAGGGACAGAAGGAGAAGGGACAGAAGGAGAGGAGGGTACAGAAGGAGAAGGGACAGAAGGAGAAGGGACAGAAGGAGAAGGGACAGAAGGAGAAGGGACAGAAGGAGAAGGGACAGAAGGAGAGGAGGGTACAGAAGGAGAGGAGGGTACAGAAGGAGAAGGGACAGAAGGAGAGGAGGGTACAGAAGGAGAAGGGACAGAAGGAGAGGAGGGTACAGAAGGAGAAGGGACAGAAGGAGAGGAGGGTACAGAAGGAGAAGGGACAGAAGGAGAAGGGACAGAAGGAGAGGAGGGTACAGAAGGAGAAGGGACAGAAGGAGAAGGGACAGAAGGAGAAGGGACAGAAGGAGAGGAGGGTACAGAAGGAGAAGGGACAGAAGGAGAGGAGGGTACAGAAGGAGAGGAGGGTACAGAAGGAGAAGGGACAGAAGGAGAAGGGACAGAAGGAGAAGGGACAGAAGGAGAAGGGACAGAAGGAGAAGGGACAGAAGGAGAGGAGGGTACAGAAGGAGAAGGGACAGAAGGAGAAGGGACAGAAGGAGAAGGGACAGAAGGAGAAGGGACAGAAGGAGAAGGGACAGAAGGAGAGGAGGGTACAGAAGGAGAAGGGACAGAAGGAGAAGGGACAGAAGGAGAAGGGACAGAAGGAGAAGGGACAGAAGGAGAGGAGGGTACAGAAGGAGAAGGGACAGAAGGAGAAGGGACAGAAGGAGAAGGGACAGAAGGAGAAGGGACAGAAGGAGAGGAGGGTACAGAAGGAGAAGGGACAGAAGGAGAGGAGGGTACAGAAGGAGAGGAGGGTACAGAAGGAGAAGGGACAGAAGGAGAAGGGACAGAAGGAGAAGGGACAGAAGGAGAAGGGACAGAAGGAGAAGGGACAGAAGGAGAGGAGGGTACAGAAGGAGAAGGGACAGAAGGAGAAGGGACAGAAGGAGAAGGGACAGAAGGAGAAGGGACAGAAGGAGAGGAGGGTACAGAAGGAGAAGGGATAGAAGGAGAAGGGACAGAAGGAGAAGGGACAGAAGGAGAAGGGACAGAAGGAGAAGGGACAGAAGGAGAGGAGGGTACAGAAGGAGAAGGGACAGAAGGAGAAGGGACAGAAGGAGAAGGGACAGAAGGAGAAGGGACAGAAGGAGAAGGGACAGAAGGAGAAGGGACAGAAGGAGAAGGGACAGAAGGAGAAGGGACAGAAGGAGAAGGGACAGAAGGAGAAGGGACAGAAGGAGAAGGGACAGAAGGAGAAGGGACAGAAGGAGAAGGGACAGAAGGAGAAGGGACAGAAGGAGAAGGGACAGAAGGAGAAGGGACAGAAGGAGAAGGGACAGAAGGAGAAGGGACAGAAGGAGAAGGGACAGAAGGAGAAGGGACAGAAGGAGAAGGGACAGAAGGAGAAGGGACAGAAGGAGAAGGGACAGAAGGAGAAGGGACAGAAGGAGAAGGGACAGAAGGAGAAGGGACAGAAGGAGAAGGGACAGAAGGAGAAGGGACAGAAGGAGAAGGGACAGAAGGAGAAGGGACAGAAGGAGAAGGGACAGAAGGAGAAGGGACAGAAGGAGAAGGGATAGAAGGAGAGGAGGGTACAGAAGGAGAAGGGACAGAAGGAGAAGGGACAGAAGGAGAAGGGACAGAAGGAGAAGGGACAGAAGGAGAAGGGACAGAAGGAGAAGGGACAGAAGGAGAAGGGACAGAAGGAGAAGGGACAGAAGGAGAAGGGACAGAAGGAGAAGGGACAGAAGGAGAGGAGGGTACAGAAGGAGAAGGGACAGAAGGAGAAGGGACAGAAGGAGAAGGGACAGAAGGAGAAGGGACAGAAGGAGAAGGGACAGAAGGAGAAGGGACAGAAGGAGAAGGGACAGAAGGAGAAGGGACAGAAGGAGAAGGGACAGAAGGAGAAGGGATAGAAGGAGAGGAGGGTACAGAAGGAGAAGGGACAGAAGGAGAAGGGATAGAAGGAGAGGAGGGTACAGAAGGAGAAGGGACAGAAGGAGAAGGGATAGAAGGAGAGGAGGGTACAGAAGGAGAAGGGACAGAAGGAGAGGAGGGTACAGAAGGAGAAGGGACAGAAGGAGAAGGGACAGAAGGAGAGGAGGGTACAGAAGGAGAAGGGACAGAAGGAGAAGGGACAGAAGGAGAGGAGGGGACAGAAGGAGAAGGGACAGAAGGAGAAGAGGGTACAGAAGGAGAAGGTACAGAAGGAGAAGGGATAGAAGGAGAGGAGGGTACAGAAGGAGAAGGGACAGAAGGAGAAGGGACAGAAGGAGAAGGGACAGAAGGAGAGGAGGGGACAGAAGGAGAAGGGACAGAAGGAGAAGAGGGTACAGAAGGAGAAGGTACAGAAGGAGAAGGGATAGAAGGAGAGGAGGGTACAGAAGGAGAAGGTACAGAAGGAGAAGGGACAGAAGGAGAGGAGGGTACAGAAGGAGAAGGGACAGAAGGAGAAGGGACAGAAGGAGAAGGGACAGAAGGAGAAGGGACAGAAGGAGAGGAGGGTACAGAAGGAGAAGGGACAGAAGGAGAGGAGGGGACAGAAGGAGAAGGTACAGAAGGAGAAGGGATAGAAGGAGAGGAGGGTACAGAAGGAGAAGGGACAGAAGGAGAAGGGACAGAAGGAGAGGAGGGTACAGAAGGAGAAGGGACAGAAGGAGAGGAGGGTACAGAAGGAGAAGGGACAGAAGGAGAAGGGACAGAAGGAGAGGAGGGTACAGAAGGAGAAGGGACAGAAGGAGAAGGGACAGAAGGAGAGGAGGGTACAGAAGGAGAAGGGACAGAAGGAGAAGGGACAGAAGGAGAGGAGGGTACAGAAGGAGAAGGGACAGAAGGAGAAGGGACAGAAGGAGAAGGGATAGAAGGAGAAGGGATAGAAGGAGAAGGGACAGAAGGAGAAGGGATAGAAGGAGAAGGGACAGAAGGAGAGGAGGGTACAGAAGGAGAAGGGACAGAAGGAGAGGAGGGTACAGAAGGAGAAGGGACAGAAGGAGAAGGGACAGAAGGAGAAGGGACAGAAGGAGAAGGGATAGAAGGAGAGGAGGGTACAGAAGGAGAAGGGACAGAAGGAGAAGGGACAGAAGGAGAAGGGACAGAAGGAGAGGAGGGTACAGAAGGAGAAGGGACAGAAGGAGAGGAGGGTACAGAAGGAGAAGGGATAGAAGGAGAGGAGGGTACAGAAGGAGAAGGGACAGAAGGAGAAGGGACAGAAGGAGAGGAGGGTACAGAAGGAGAAGGGACAGAAGGAGAAGGGACAGAAGGAGAGGAGGGTACAGAAGGAGAAGGGACAGAAGGAGAAGGGATAGAAGGAGAGGAGGGTACAGAAGGAGAAGGGACAGAAGGAGAAGGGACAGAAGGAGAGGAGGGTACAGAAGGAGAAGGGACAGAAGGAGAAGGGATAGAAGGAGAGGAGGGTACAGAAGGAGAAGGGACAGAAGGAGAAGGGACAGAAGGAGAGGAGGGTACAGAAGGAGAAGGGACAGAAGGAGAAGGGACAGAAGGAGAAGGGATAGAAGGAGAAGGGATAGAAGGAGAAGGGACAGAAGGAGAAGGGATAGAAGGAGAAGGGACAGAAGGAGAGGAGGGTACAGAAGGAGAAGGGACAGAAGGAGAGGAGGGTACAGAAGGAGAAGGGACAGAAGGAGAAGGGACAGAAGGAGAAGGGACAGAAGGAGAAGGGATAGAAGGAGAGGAGGGTACAGAAGGAGAAGGGACAGAAGGAGAAGGGACAGAAGGAGAAGGGACAGAAGGAGAAGGGACAGAAGGAGAAGGGACAGAAGGAGAGGAGGGTACAGAAGGAGAAGGGACAGAAGGAGAAGAGGGTACAGAAGGAGAAGGGACAGAAGGAGAAGGGACAGAAGGAGAAGGGACAGAAGGAGAAGGGACAGAAGGAGAGGAGGGTACAGAAGGAGAAGGGACAGAAGGAGAAGGGACAGAAGGAGAAGGGACAGAAGGAGAGGAGGGTACAGAAGGAGAAGGGACAGAAGGAGAAGGGACAGAAGGAGAGGAGGGTACAGAAGGAGAAGGTACA
The DNA here is from genome assembly GCA_034096865.1 of Theodoxus fluviatilis. Taxonomy (NCBI): domain Eukaryota; kingdom Metazoa; phylum Mollusca; class Gastropoda; order Cycloneritida; family Neritidae; genus Theodoxus; species Theodoxus fluviatilis. The sequence goes on from JAWQFJ010017593.1 coordinate 31,582, forward strand.
GAAGGAGAAGGGACAGAAGGAGAGGAGGGTACAGAAGGAGAAGGGACAGAAGGAGAAGGGACAGAAGGAGAAGGGACAGAAGGAGAGGAGGGTACAGAAGGAGAAGGGACAGAAGGAGAAGGGACAGAAGGAGAGGAGGGTACAGAAGGAGAAGGTACAGAAGGAGAAGGGACAGAAGGAGAAGGGACAGAAGGAGAGGAGGGTACAGAAGGAGAAGGGACAGAAGGAGAAGGGACAGAAGGAGAGGAGGGTACAGAAGGAGAAGGTACAGAAGGAGAAGGGACAGAAGGAGAGGAGGGTACAGAAGGAGAAGGGACAGAAGGAGAAGGGACAGAAGGAGAGGAGGGTACAGAAGGAGAAGGGACAGAAGGAGAAGGTACAGAAGGAGAAGGTACAGAAGGAGAAGGGACAGAAGGAGAGGAGGGTACAGAAGGAGAAGGGATAGAAGGAGAGGAGGGTACAGAAGGAGAAGGGACAGAAGGAGAAGGGACAGAAGGAGAAGGGATAGAAGGAGAAGGGACAGAAGGAGAGGAGGGTACAGAAGGAGAAGGGACAGAAGGAGAAGGGACAGAAGGAGAGGAGGGTACAGAAGGAGAAGGGACAGAAGGAGAAGGGACAGAAGGAGAAGGGACAGAAGGAGAAGGGACAGAAGGAGAAGGGACAGAAGGAGAGGAGGGTACAGAAGGAGAAGGGACAGAAGGAGAGGAGGGTACAGAAGGAGAAGGGACAGAAGGAGAGGAGGGTACAGAAGGAGAAGGGATAGAAGGAGAGGAGGGTACAGAAGGAGAAGGGACAGAAGGAGAAGGGACAGAAGGAGAAGGGACAGAAGGAGAAGGGACAGAAGGAGAAGGGACAGAAGGAGAAGGGACAGAAGGAGAGGAGGGTACAGAAGGAGAGGAGGGTACAGAAGGAGAAGGGATAGAAGGAGAGGAGGGTACAGAAGGAGAAGGGACAGAAGGAGAAGGGACAGAAGGAGAGGAGGGTACAGAAGGAGAAGGGACAGAAGGAGAGGAGGGTACAGAAGGAGAAGGGACAGAAGGAGAAGGGTACAGAAGGAGAAGGGACAGAAGGAGAAGGGACAGAAGGAGAAGGGACAGAAGGAGAAGGGACAGAAGGAGAAGGGACAGAAGGAGAGGAGGGTACAGAAGGAGAAGGGACAGAAGGAGAAGGGACAGAAGGAGAAGGGACAGAAGGAGAAGGGACAGAAGGAGAGGAGGGTACAGAAGGAGAAGGGACAGAAGGAGAAGGGACAGAAGGAGAAGGGACAGAAGGAGAAGGGATAGAAGGAGAGGAGGGTACAGAAGGAGAAGGGACAGAAGGAGAAGGGACAGAAGGAGAAGGGACAGAAGGAGAAGGGACAGAAGGAGAAGGGACAGAAGGAGAGGAGGGTACAGAAGGAGAAGGGACAGAAGGAGAAGAGGGTACAGAAGGAGAAGGGACAGAAGGAGAAGGGACAGAAGGAGAAGGGACAGAAGGAGAAGGGACAGAAGGAGAAGGGACAGAAGGAGAGGAGGGTACAGAAGGAGAAGGGACAGAAGGAGAAGGGACAGAAGGAGAAGGGACAGAAGGAGAGGAGGGTACAGAAGGAGAAGGGACAGAAGGAGAAGGGACAGAAGGAGAGGAGGGTACAGAAGGAGAAGGTACAGAAGGAGAAGGGACAGAAGGAGAGGAGGGTACAGAAGGAGAAGGGACAGAAGGAGAAGGGACAGAAGGAGAAGGGACAGAAGGAGAGGAGGGTACAGAAGGAGAAGGGACAGAAGGAGAAGGGACAGAAGGAGAGGAGGGTACAGAAGGAGAAGGTACAGAAGGAGAAGGGACAGAAGGAGAAGGGACAGAAGGAGAGGAGGGTACAGAAGGAGAAGGGACAGAAGGAGAAGGGACAGAAGGAGAGGAGGGTACAGAAGGAGAAGGTACAGAAGGAGAAGGGACAGAAGGAGAGGAGGGTACAGAAGGAGAAGGGACAGAAGGAGAAGGGACAGAAGGAGAGGAGGGTACAGAAGGAGAAGGGACAGAAGGAGAAGGTACAGAAGGAGAAGGTACAGAAGGAGAAGGGACAGAAGGAGAGGAGGGTACAGAAGGAGAAGGGATAGAAGGAGAGGAGGGTACAGAAGGAGAAGGGACAGAAGGAGAAGGGACAGAAGGAGAAGGGATAGAAGGAGAAGGGACAGAAGGAGAGGAGGGTACAGAAGGAGAAGGGACAGAAGGAGAAGGGACAGAAGGAGAGGAGGGTACAGAAGGAGAAGGGACAGAAGGAGAAGGGACAGAAGGAGAAGGGACAGAAGGAGAAGGGACAGAAGGAGAAGGGACAGAAGGAGAGGAGGGTACAGAAGGAGAAGGGACAGAAGGAGAGGAGGGTACAGAAGGAGAAGGGACAGAAGGAGAGGAGGGTACAGAAGGAGAAGGGATAGAAGGAGAGGAGGGTACAGAAGGAGAAGGGACAGAAGGAGAAGGGACAGAAGGAGAAGGGACAGAAGGAGAAGGGACAGAAGGAGAAGGGATAGAAGGAGAAGGGACAGAAGGAGAGGAGGGGACAGAAGGAGAGGAGGGTACAGAAGGAGAAGGGATAGAAGGAGAGGAGGGTACAGAAGGAGAAGGGACAGAAGGAGAAGGGACAGAAGGAGAGGAGGGGACAGAAGGAGAAGGGACAGAAGGAGAGGAGGGTACAGAAGGAGAAGGGACAGAAGGAGAAGAGGGTACAGAAGGAGAAGGGACAGAAGGAGAAGGGACAGAAGGAGAAGGGATAGAAGGAGAAGGGACAGAAGGAGAGGAGGGGACAGAAGGAGAGGAGGGTACAGAAGGAGAAGGGACAGAAGGAGAAGGGATAGAAGGAGAAGGGACAGAAGGAGAGGAGGGGACAGAAGGAGAGGAGGGTACAGAAGGAGAAGGGACAGAAGGAGAAGGGACAGAAGGAGAAGGGACAGAAGGAGAAGGGACAGAAGGAGAGGAGGGGACAGAAGGAGAAGGGACAGAAGGAGAGGAGGGTACAGAAGGAGAAGGGACAGAAGGAGAAGGGACAGAAGGAGAGGAGGGTACAGAAGGAGAAGGGACAGAAGGAGAGGAGGGTACAGAAGGAGAAGGGACAGAAGGAGAGGAGGGTACAGAAGGAGAAGGGACAGAAGGAGAGGAGGGACAGAAGGAGAAGGGACAGAAGGAGAGGAGGGTACAGAAGGAGAAGGGACAGAAGGAGAGGAGGGTACAGAAGGAGAAGGGACAGAAGGAGAGGAGGGGACAGAAGGAGAAGGGACAGAAGGAGAGGAGGGTACAGAGGGCGGAGAAGGGATAGAAGGAGAGGAGGGTACAGAGGGCGGAGAAGGGATAGAAGGAGAGGAGGGTACAGAGGGCGGAGAAGGGACAGAAGGAGAGGAGGGTACAGAGGGCGGAGAAGGGACAGAAGGAGAGGAGGGGACAGAAGGAGAAGGTGCAGCAGCAAGAGCACAGAGAGGAGGGTCCAGGGCAGCCTACTTGTAGAATATCACATGTCCGTCATCACAGATGTAGAGGGGCCACACGTTGAGTGTGGAGACCTGGGGGTTCCACTCCAGGTCGGTGTGGATCTCCAGCACGGAAATATCACAGGGGAACGTGCCCTTGCCCTGGGGAAATCACCAGCAGCAGTGACAGGGGTGCATAAAACGGAGTACACGGAAATATCACAGGGGAACGTGCCCTTGCCCTGGGAAAGACACCAGCAGCAGTGACAGGGGTGCATAAAACAGGACACAGAAATATCACAGGGGAACGTGCCCTTGCCCTGGGAAATCACCAGCAGCAGTGACAGGGGTGCATAAAACGGAGTACACGGAAATATCACAGGGGAACGTGCCCTTGCCCTGGGAAAGACACCAGTAGCAGTGACAGGGGTGCAGAAAACAGAGTACACAGAAATTTATCAAGTGCATTAGGACTGGCCATTTATATTTAGCTTGAAATGTCCCAATTATCACCCTTTGTTGCTATTCTTGTAACAAAATATCATTTAACCCCTGCTCCGCCCTCTCTAGTCTCCCTCCTCACTGCTCTAAATATAGCAGTCACGTGACAACCTTGGGTAGACATGTCAGTGTTCACATGGTTGCTAAAGTTAGCACGATGAGTTTGAGGAGGAAAACTTTACAAGGAGAACAGTTTTTTCCCTGCACACCTACCTTGGCAAAGTCTACATTTTCCACAGGGATGCCACTGACTTTGGAAATCTGAAAGATGAGAAAACTAATGAATGAATGAATGAATGAATGAATGAATGAATAAACATATGAACAAATGAATGAGTGAGAGAATGGAGTTGTACGGCCCACCAGCCTTGGTAAGCCAAGACAGGCCATTGATAACGAATATCACTCGAGCTGGTGTGATCAAGTCATCACAATTTCCTTATTAATTCACCTTTTATGAATCACATCGGGAGATGCGGTGGGTCTATTCTTAACATTAATCCGCAGGGAGGGGAAAGATAAGAAGAGAAAGATGTTTAGAACTCAGTACTAAATTTACATAAAATTAAAAAATACATTTATCCCCACAACAGAGCACACACTGGAAACAGACAACTCTCATTTCCCTACATCACAGACTGAAAAGTTGACTAGACACACATTCCTGAAATTTTCAAACAAATTTATTTGGAAAAAAACAGTCCTAACGTTTGTTGACAGCAGCCTTGTAAGTGCCAAGAGGAGTCTAACTCCTACAGACAACAAAGAATGAAACATTCATAGCAGGTTTCAGTCAACTCACTTCCCCACAACACCAATGGAAAAGTTGACTAGACACACATTCCTGAAATTTTCATTCAATTTTTCCCCGAGAGAAAAAAGTCCGAATGCTTGTTGGTGGCAGCTTTGTCTGTGCCAAGAGGAGCGGGACAGACACCTACCGCCATTCTGAGCTCGTCCACCTTCTGGTGCTGCAGCACCACTTCTTGGAAGCTGTGGAAGGTGTAGGTAGACGGGTGCCATCGCCGCACGTACACTGCCAGCTGTGACATGGCCAGCATTGGTTCTGGTCCTGCACATAATGACATACACAGTCACACAGCCTGTCACCTACACTGCAGTCCAGCTGTGACATGGCCAGCATTGGTTCTGGTCCTGCACATAATGACATACACAGTCACACAGCCTGTCGCCTACACTGCAGTCCAGCTGGGTTGTTCCTTTAAACAATTTTTTAAATAAAAACTACATGCTGAGGAAGATCCTTGGATAAGGATCGAAAGCTACAAGTGAGTGGCTTCCTTTTTTGTTTGTGAGACAAGTATAGATCTGTAGCCATTATACATGCAAGTATGTTTTTTGCATGAAGAGTTTTCTCCCCTAAGACAGGCTTTATGATTATCTGTGCACTTCACTGCTTTAAAAAGATGAACAGATGATGTCAGATCAAACCAGAGTCGAGGACAGGAATTCTAGGACAGTTTTACATCAGCCTACATGGGTGAGCAGACGGATACTTGTATAAGTGATTGCTAAACTGACTTCATGGCAGGACAGGACATTTGGAAACTTATTAGTCCTTAATCTTGAAAAATAGAACTATAACAAGAAGGGCAAAGCCCATACGACTCACATGCTTGACCTTGACCTTTATATGACCTTGACATTTAGATGACCTTGACCTTCAGGTGACCTTCAAGGTCATGGTCAAACAACTAAACCTACCAATGACATCATACACAAAGAAATGCTTTACACATTTTTCCAACCAAAATACATGTGACCTTGACCCAAGGTCAAGGTCATCCAAGGTCATGCAACACAAAGCTGTTAATTCAAGACATAGGAAGCACAATGGTGCTTATTGGCACTTTCTACCATGAGATATAGTCACTTTTAGTGGTTCACTACCCCATTTTGGTCACATTTCATAAGGGTCAAAGTGACCTTGACCTTGATGATATGTGACCAAATGTGCCTCATAATGAAAGTATAACATGTGCCCCACATAATTATTAAGTTTGAAACAGTTATCTTCCATAGTTCAGGGTCAAGGTCACTGCAAAATATGTATACAATCCAACTTTGAAGAGCTCCTGTGACCTTGACCTTGAAGCAAGGTCAACCAAACTGGTATCAAAAGATAGGGCTTGCTTTGACCTATATACCACTTGTAGCTAAGGTCGCCATTCTCAATAACATGGGAGAAAATTGGGAAAATGTGAAAAATGACTGTTTTTGAGACCACATTTATGGCTCCTGTGACCTTGACCTTGAAGCAAGGTCAAGTCACTGTGTATGTTTTTTGAGGCCTTGTCATCATACACCATCATGCCACATTTGGTGTTGATAGACTTAATAGTCTCCGAAAAAAATCCAACGTTTAAGTTTTTTACGCCCGGACGGACGACACGGCTCAGTACATAGACTCACTTTTGCTTCGCATGTGAGTCAAAAACTATAGCTCCAGCATATGAAAAGGGCATCCCTTTACAAACTGACATTTTGACACCAATAAGATATCAATTATGGTAGAATTAATCTAACATTTCTTTCCTTCGCTATCATTCAACCTTTTCACATCATATAAACACTTTTGAAAAGCTGATGTTTTAGACTGTATCAAATTCAATTTTGCCTACTGCCAACATTTTAAGCTTTTTCCTGAAATTGAAGCAATGAATTCAATCTTTTCAAGGAAACTGCAAATTGCAAGAAGAAAAAGTAAGGACCGAAAAGAAAGGAAAGAAACAGCTAATGTTCCAAGTCATGTGGTGCAGGCTGTCATAAAGGTAGAGGCAACACTTTTATATGGCGGTTTATTACCAATACCTGGGACTCGCATTTATACTGTGTGCCTGCATGAGTGCGAGTGTGTGCGGTTGTGTGAGTATGCATGTGTGTCAAATAAGATGCTATTTAGGATGCTTGTTTCTATATCATCGTCGTGTGAGTTATCATTGGTGATGCTTCCATACAATGTATTCTTATCACATTTGCAAATGTGCAAACTTATTTGTGTTATTGAAGTTGATTTGCAGCTACTTGTACTTTCATCATGTACCTTTTGTTTAATGTTACGGGCTTACTTCTTGTATCTGAATGGCGCAACACTAATAGAGGCATTGTTATCATTATAGTTATTAAAATTCTTCTTTTTATTATTATCATTATTTTCACCCCCTATGCAGGAGGAGTGAGCGGTGTGGCCCCACTATCAAACCTGACGGCAGGCTGGGCAGTCAGGCAGTCTATGAGGCAACGTCCATGTCTCATGCCTGGTGCACTGAGGGCGCTCTGCACCTCCATGCTCTCCGCATGACGTCTCAGCTGGCAGTGCCACCATGTGTGGCTAGTCCTCCATCAATGCATATGTGTGTGTGTGTTGATATATTCAAATATAGATAAATAGATATAGATGGATGGATACACAGATGGGGCAAAATGTGTGAATGTGCGTGTGTGTGTGTGTGTGTGTGTGTGTGTGTGTGTGTGTGTGAAAGAGAATAGACAGAGAACAGTAGTAAAATACACAAGGAAATATAGAATCCAAATTAGAGAAGACAGAACAGACAAGAAGACACTCTCTCACACACATACACACTCATGCACACACACATACAGGTGCCTACATACAACAGAAAGCAAAGATTGAGAGAAGCACAGACAGAGAGATAAAGAGCAGAGAGACAAAGATAATAAAGAGACAAAGACCCATGGAGAGAGAGAGAGAGAGAACTTTGAACTCTTTATTGCAAGGCCGACGGACCGTCACAATTTTTACAGTATTTCAAAGGTAAACACAATGGTTATACATTTTGAGCATGTTGCATTTGAGAGAGAGAATTGAAATGGAGACTCACCATCCAGCACCTCCAGGAAGACCTCCCAGTTGGGGAAGAGGGCGATCTCATCCTCGTACACCTGGCTGTCCATGTAGATGGTGCCTGGGTTCTTCCACGTCTTCTTCCGCAGTCGGCACCTGCAGCACACAGCACCGTTTCCCAGCCCTGCCCTTGCCACCACCACACGTCAATGTGTCTTTGGATACTTGGCAAACGGCTCAACCCTCTTGCGTTCAGATGGTGAAACCATGACAGGCTGCTAGAATTCACAGTGAGTTCAGATGTGTCAACAGTGCAGTTGTCCAAAGACAAACCCATCCTCTGGGAGTAAATCAGCCTTTGAAAATGGAAATTTGATCTCAAACATAAATTCCCAAATGGGACCACACTGACCATTCCCACACTTGGTCATAATTTTAATGGGAAACACTTGTCAAACTGACACACATTCCTTGTGCCAAATTTAAATGAGTTGAATATATGGCGGGTGTATTGACTTTTACCGCCTGATCACGAGGGGGTTAAAATGCACCTGTAAAACCATGGTTCAAGACACTCCTTTCTCATTAAAAAAACAAACAGGGTAATGCACGTAACACATAGGTTTTTCAGATCCAGCTTTACTTTAGCTATTACCCATTTACATACAGCTGGCTCACAATTTTATCTACACTGACAAATGTCCTGTCCTTAATTCATTACTGCTCTACCTCCATTAAGAAAGAGACAAAACCTGAGGTCTGACATCCTCACATATTCCCCCCCACCCCATCTCAGCCAGCTCAGCCCAGCCCACCCCTCTACCAAGCACCCCCTATTCTTTCCTTTCTCAACTCTCCAGCATGCACATAGGCAAGATCACATGCATGTAAAAGCATGCACAACACAAACATACACACAAATGCACACATTCTCACAAATATGCACACACACACACACGCACACACATATACATTTACAAACACACACAGCCACACACACACACAAACACATACACTCATACACACTCACACACTAAAACAAACACACACACACACACACACACATATACATTTACAAACACACACACACAGAGACACACAAACACACACAGACACACAAACACACACACACACAGACACACACACACACAGACACACACACAGACACACACACACAGACACACACAGAGAGACACACACACACACACACACTACAACACACACATTAAAACACACACACATTAAAACACACAAACACACACACACACACACACACACACACACACACACACACACACACACACACCTGTCCAAAGGAATGTCCAGAACACACTGTTCCTTGATTTCAGGCAGGATCATCTTCTTTGACTCCAGCACTGTCATGCCCTTGGCGAAGATGGTCTCTATCAGGAAGCGGCAAGGCTGCAGGGAATGAGACAGCAGATCTCAGTACAGGACCTTGGCCATGGGTAGGGATGGATGGATGGATGGTTGGATGGATGGATGACTGGAAGGAAGGATGGATGGATGGATGCATGGAAGGAAGGATGGATCATCCGGATGGATGGTTGGGTGGGTGGGTGGATGGATGCATGGATGGGTGGGTGGTCAGATGGAAGGATGGTCAGAAGGTGGTCAGATGGAAGGATGGATGCATGGAAGGAAGGATGGATGGATGGATGGTTGGGTGGGTGGGTGGATGGATGCATGGATGAATGGGTGGTTGGGTGGGTGGGTGGTCAGATGGAAGGATGGATGGATGGATGGATGCATGGAAGGAAGGATGGATGGATGGATGGTTGCGTGGGTGGGTGGATGGATGGGTGGTTGGGTGGGTGAGTGGTCAGATGGATGGATGAATGGATGGATGCATGGATGCATGGATGGATGGATGGTTGGATGGATGAATGGATGGTTGGATGGGATGGTTGGATGGATGGAGGGATGGTTGGATGGAAGGATGGATGGTTGGATGGATGGACGGTTGGATGGATGGATGGATGGTTGGTTGGATGGATGGTTGGATGGATGGATAGATGGATGGATGGATGGTTGGATGGATGGTTGGATGAATGGATGGTTGGATGGTTGGTTGGATGGATGGTTGGATGGATGGCTGGCTGGCTGGTTAGATGGATGATATGGTTGAATGGATGGATGAATGGACAGATGAATGGATGGATAATGGATGGATAGAAGGATGAATGGATGGATGGATGGATTGATGGTTGGATGGATGGATGGATGGACTGATGGATAATGGATGGATAAATGAATGGATGGTTGGATGGCTGGGTGGATTGATGGCTGGATGGATTAATAAATGGGTGGATGGATAAATGGATGGGTGGATGGATGGATAGATGGATGGATGAATAGATGGATGGATGGATAGATGGATGGATGGATGGAGTGAGTTTCATGGCCTATCAGCTTTTGTAGGCTATGTTAGGCCATTGCTAGTAATCCCTATAAAAAAATATCGAATATAGAATAATTGAAGAAAAAAACACAACCAAAAAATCTTTGCATTGTTGATATATTTTCCACTCTTGCTTAGAAAATTGTTTTGCATGCTGATGCATGCTGAATGCAACAACAAAAAAATCTTTAAAAGGATTCTTATCAGCAAACCATATGCTCGGCAAGAAAAAGTTGGGGAAAAAAAATCAGAGAATAAACACAACAATCAACAGAGCTGGTAGGATTGAGAGCAAGTCAAGTTGCAATTTCCAGCCATTTGCCTCCAACAAACTGCACATGGAGACGTGGTGGGTCAATTCTTACCCCCAGCCCACGGGGGGCACATGGCTGGGGAAATTCCCCATCACTGTCGCTCACTTACCTCGGCCTCGTTGACCAAGAGCTGGTAGACCTTGACCCTGTGTTCCCCTGGTCTCAGTGCCCGTCCCATCTTGATATTGAGCTGGAAAGGGATTTGGCATGCCTAGACAGAGGACTTGATATTGAGCTGGAAAGGGATTTGGCATGCCTAGACAGAGGACTTGATATTGAGCTGGAAAGGGATTTGGCATGCCTAGATAGAGGACTTGATATTGAGCTGGAAAGGGATTTGGCATGCCTAGATAGAGGACTTGATATTGAGCTGGAAAGGGATTTCGCATGCCTAGATAGAGGACTTGATATTGAGCTGGAAAGGGATTTCGCATGCCTAGATAGAGGACTTGATATTGAGCTGGAAAGGGATTTGGCATGCCTAGACAGAGGACTTGATATTGAGCTGGAAAGGGATTTGGCATGCCTAGATAGAGGACTTGATATTGAGCTGGAAAGGGATTTGGCATGCCTAGATAGAGGACTTGATATTGAGCTGGAAAGGGATTTGGCATGCCTAGACAGAGGACTTGATATTGAGCTGGAAAGGGATTTGGCATGCCTAGACAGAGGAAAACTGGTTAGCTTGGGGCACACACGTATGGCATTGTCATCCCATCTGTCATGTGGTAACGATCCCAGACTAGGGTGTGATGAAACAATTCCAGGTCTGTTTATTGATATGCAGTTCGTGAACTGAATTAAAAATCATCCTTAATTAGTTAAGCTCCACAAATAAATTAGTCACAGTACCTTTACATGGTACTACTCCAAGTGAAATTTTATGAAATATAGTTGTTCTTGAAATTTATTTTCAAAGCAATAACCTTTCTACAACACACCAAATAGAAGCTAATAATTTCATACAGAATGAATTATCATAAAGAAGAAGAAGAGGAAAAAACTGCCACTGTACACTTTAAAAATGTTCCCAACGTACAAAAAAACATATTCTGTCCAAGTTTTACAATATGGTAAAAAGTCAGATGGATTTGAGATAAATTTAGCACGTAAAGGATGACACCGTTGCTAAACAAAACTAACTGCCAGTGTGCAAAATGAGCAGAGGGAAGAAAGAGTGCAGAGGAGGCAGGGATGGAGGACAATGAAAAACAAGGAAGGAGCAGGTGCAGGATGCAAAGTAGGAGAATGCAGAGGAAAAGAATATGGAGGAGGAGGATGTGGAGGAGAAGCAGGAGGCAAAGAAGGATGCAGAGGAGGAAGAGCAGGAGGAGGAGGGGCAGAAGGAGGAGGAGCAGGAGGCAAAGGAGAATACAGAGGAGGAGCAGGAGGAGGAGGAGCAGGAGTAGGAGGAGCAGGAGGCTAATGAGAATGCAGAGGAGGAGGAGCAGGAGGAGGAGGCGGCGAAGGAGGATGCAGAGGAGGAACAGGAGGAGGAGGAGAAGGAGGAGGAGGAGAAGGAGCTGGAGTAGGAGAAGCAGGAGGCGAAGGAGAATACAGAGGAGGAGGAGCAGGTGGAGGAGGTGGAGGAGGAGGAGGAGCAGGAGGAGGAGCGGGAGGAGGAGGAGGAAGAGAAGGAGCGGGAGTAGGAGGAGCAGGAGGTGAAGGAGAATGCAGAGGAGGAGGAGCAGGTGGAGGAGGAGGAGCAGGTGGAGTAGGAGGAGGAGGAGCAGGAAGAGGAGGAGGAGGAGGAGGAGGAGAGAAAATGAGACCTCTATTTACACATTTCACAAGACATCAACACTTGCCATTAGATAGCATTGCTGTGAGGTTGCACTTACCTGCTATGTATCAATGCACTTTTCCATCAATAAATGCAAAGTGGTTCTATATCATTTGGGGATGGATGGATGGACAGTGTTTTACGGCCTTTCAGCCTTGTAGGCTATATAAGTCACGAAAATCACTAGAACAGTTTAAAGTAAACGCTAATCTCAAGTCACGGTGTCCCTAGTTATTCGCCTCTTACGAATCGCGTAGGGAGACGGTGGGTCAATTCTTACCCCGAACCCACAGGGGAAATCATTTGGGGGAAACAAGGGGAAAATATAAATTTTAAAAAAAGAAAAAAAAGGGGAAAAGTACTTTGTTACTTCCTTTAACTACTGCATAATGAAATATTGTACTTCGGTAACAATCCAAATTAATCTATGTACTTTCTGTAAGAAATGGAGCAATGCAAAAAGACTAGCAGACACAAACCTTGCCATCCTCCAGGAAGGACAGGGAGTCGGACAGGCGTATGCTCTCAAACTCCTGGTTGTTGGAATACACACGGAATACCTGGGGGGCAACACAGAACACATGTTGACTTTCACACTTCTACACCCAAACTTATCGGACAGGCGTATGCTCTCAAACTCCTGGTTGTTGGAATACACACGGAATACCTGGGGGGCAACACAGAACACATGTTGACTTTCACACTTCTACACCCAAACTTATCGGACAGGCGTATGCTCTCAAACTCCTGGTTGTTGGAATACACACGGAATGCCTGGGGGGCAACACAGAACACATGTTGACTTTCACACTTCTACACCCAAACTTATCGGACAGGCGTATGCTCTCAAACTCCTGGTTGTTGGAATACACATGGAATACCTGGGGGGCAACACAGAACACATGTTGACTTTCACACTTCTACACCCAAACTTATCATCTGTCCTGCTCAGCCCTTTTGCAGCTGGCCCTATCTTTGGGTTGGGGTTGGGGTGGGGGTGGGGTGGGTGGGTGGGGGTGGGGTGGGGCCTCTGTGGGTGGGTGGGGGTGGGGTGGGTGGATGGGGGTGGGGGAGTGGAGTTGTGTTCAAGGTAAAGGGGGAACAAGAAGGCAAAGCCCATACGACTCACATGTTTGACCTTGACCTTTACATGACCTTTACCTTAACATGACCTTGACCTTCAGGGGACCATCAAGGTCAAGGTCAAACAACTAAACCTAGCAATGACATAATACACTAAGAACTGCTTTACACATTTTCCCTACCAAAATACATGTGACCTTGACCCAAGGTCAAGGTCATCCAAGGTCCTGCAACACAAAGCTGTTAATTCAAGACATAGGAAGCACAATGGGGCTTATTGGCACTTTCTACCATGAGATATGGTCACTTTTAGTGGTTCACTACCCCATTTTGGTCACATTTCATAAGGGTCAAAGTGACCTTGACCTTGATGATATGTGACCAAATGTGTCTCATGATGAAAGTATAACATGTGTACTACAATGTTATGAAGTTTGGAAGAGTTATCTTCCATAGTTCAGGGTCAAGGTCACTTCAAAATATGTATACAATCCAACTTTAAAGAGCTCCTGTGACCTTGACCTTGAAGCAAGGTCAAGTCACTATGTATGGTTTTTTACGCCTTGTCATCCTACACCATCATGCCAAATTGGGTGTGGATAGACTTAATAGTCTCAGAGAAAAATCCAACGTTAAAGTTTTTTTTACGGATTACAGGACGCCCGGACGGACGCCACGGGTGACCTAGTATGAAAGTATAACATGTGTACTACAATGTTATGAAGTTTGGAAGAGTTATCTTCCATAGTTCATGGTCAATGTCACTTCAAAATATGTATACAATCCAACTTTAAGGAGCTCCTGTGACCTTGACCTCGAAGCAAGGTCAATCAAACTGGTATCAAAAGATAGGGATTACTTTGCCCTATTCACCATATATAGGTCAGGTATCCAATCTCAAAAACGTCAGAGAAAATTAGGAAAATGTGAAAAATGGCTGTTTTTTAGACAACATTTACGGTCCCTGCGACCTTGACCTTGAAGCAAGGTCAAATCACTTTGTATGTTTTTTGACGCCTTGTCATCATACACCATCATGCCAAATTGGGTGTTGATAGACTTAATAGTCTCCGAGAAAAATCCTACGTTAAAGTTTTTCACGGACGCCTGGACGCTCAACACGGGTGAGTACATAGACTCACTTTTGCTTCGCATGTGAGTCAAAAAAAAAAGGGGGGGGGGGAGGAGAATAAAAAAGAATAATTAATAAAGTAGGGTGTGTGTATCTTTTTCTTTTTTTTTTTCTCTCCAATAAACACATATATAAGTATGTCACATGCATTGAAGCTAAAATATAAGACTTCTTCATGTGAACTGATGATACCCTATATTCCACATTTTCAATCTGTACACATTGATCTACCTGTTCAAGTGTACTTTGAAAATGAAATACACAGTTCACATGTAGCACTGAGACATTTTTGAGCTTCGACACCAGAGGAAAAAAAATCTGTAGGGTGGGCGGAAAAAACTGGGTCAGTTGGGAATCCATTATCACACCTTAATTAAAAATATTTTGCATTTCTTTATAAAGTATGGCAAACATAGACTTTTCTTTCCACATGTTATACTTCATTGCATTTTGACCTTTCCTTGCATCCATAATACCACCGCCTACAGCAACAATTACACATACAAACTCCTTTACATCTTTTATCCTGTGGAAAATGAGGTCATCTATCTGCAGTACTTTAGTGGAAGGCATGGAGGTTGAAGAGATAACAAGCCATGTGTTTTGAGACCTCATCCATCAGAACTACCTAGATGTCATGAATCTTGATTTCAAAGGGAAGGGAGGGGGGATGTACACCATTGCCACTTGTATCCATGAAGTAACCATCAGCACCCCTTGAGGCTTCCTCCAATTAACTGGGGATCTCAGAGCCGGCAAGCACGTCCACTTGCATACACATGCATGCGCACACACACACATATGTGCACGTCCACAATACTGGCAAATGAATGTGTGACAGGCAGGTGGAAAATAGCAATGGTGAATAGCAATGGCGGCCAGCTTGGGTGATGGATTTCCGAGAATGCTTGTGGTCACGATTTGAGTGAATTATCAATAAAAGAGGCATTATTTCACAACACAAGTCCTTTGAGCATTATTTCAACTATTCTAGAAATTGTTATTAACCAGATTATGAGTCGGATGGACCGCCGAAAGCAACAACCCATGTGCGCAGCATGACGTAAGTTACTTCTGCAGCAAGCGGAAACGAAGCCTTTTAATTGGTCAAAAATAGCGTGTAAAGGTCAGAAGACATGCGCAAACAGTGTAAACAAGCCCGAAAGACAAGGTGAAGGTTGCCTGTGTGGTTTAAAGCAGAAATGATTTTGCGACATGTTTGCTACACGAGTAGAAAACGTAAGTTACCGGTGGAAACGATCGGAACCGACTTCAGAGATAAGCTCTATCACAGTGTATTATCTATGTGCATTCATTATCTTTTTATTTATTTCGATTGTGAAATGAATGAAACACAATCATGACTTTGGTTTTCTGCAATTTTACCACTCTGTGTGTTGTTCAATTGTTTTTCTTCTCCCATGGCGCGACGGAAACCAAAGTAACGAACGCATTGCTCTTTTTTGAGTGGCCAATACTGTTACTTTTCTTCTAAAAACCCAGTTTTTAATAGCATGAGTAAAAAATATGGTGTTGGAAATGCATATTTTCACCAAAGATTCGCCTTTTGAATGCATCTCAAAGAAGAACTCGAGCAAACAAAATCTGCACTCGCCTAATGTCACACTTACCGGCACCATTTTGTTCACAAGCAGTGCCTTTATTTCGTTTTTGTGAACCTCATGGTACCGAAATGAAACATATAAACACGCAGACTCTAAGAAAAACATTTCATGAAGCTATATCATCACAAATCATGCCCATCTGGAGCTTTTAAGACTTTAGGAATCATAATTTTGTGAGGGCAACCAGCATTTCCGCCATTTTTGCCAGTATCGTGGACGTGCACATATGCATACACCACAGAAGTTTTCACACCCACCCCCCCACCCCACCCCCACCCCATCCCATTCACACCCATGCACACCCACACAGACAGGCTGACCTTGAAGTCATCCGAGGGAGCACCGACAAACTCTTCAAGTTTCTTCTTGAAGGACCCAAGGGTGATGCGTTTGTCCACCAGGACTATCAGCGCTGCAAGCAAGCCACTGCAGTCAGGTACAAGCTCCACCAGGAAGGCATGGGGTCACTCTCATGCACACACAGGGGTCACTCTCAAGCACAGACAGGGGTCACTCTCATACACACACAGGGGTCACTCTCATACACACACAGGGGTCACTCTCATGCACACACAGGGGTCACTCTCATACACACACAGGGGTCACTCTCATACACACACAGGGGTCACTCATACACACACACACAGGGGTCACTCTCATGCACACACAGGGGTCACTCTCAAGCACAGACAGGGGTCACTCTCAAGCACAGACAGGGGTCACTCTTATACACACACAGGGGTCACTCTCATGCACACACACAGGGGTCACTCTCATGCACACACAGGGGTCACTCTCATTGACACACACACAGGGGTCACTCTCATGCACACACAAGGATCACTCTCATACACACACAGGGGTCACTCTCATACACACTCAGGGGTCACTCATACACACACACACACACAGGGGTCACTCATGCACAGACAGGGACCTCTGGTCTATGCAGCGTGGCCCTAATTACTATCATGCACAGACAACATACACATCCATAACCAAGGCAGAGGTAGTAAAGTCTGTGAACAGTTTGTTGGTGTGAATAAGCAAACTAATCATGCATGAGTGTGTGTTCGTGTGCCATGTGTGTGTGTGTTTGTTGTATGAGTGTGTGTATGTGTATGCATGCATGTGAGTGTGTGTGCACGAGTATGTGCATGTGTGTTTTATGTAAAGGAGAAAGAGAGCGAGAGTAAGAGTGAGAGAGAGAGAGAGAGAGAGAGAGAGAGAGAGAGAGAGAGAGAGAGAATGTGTGTGTGTGTGTGTGTGTGTTTACCAGTGTATGCATTACATGATCATGAGTGTGTGCATGTGCATGTGTTTCTGTAAGAGTGTGCATGTGGAGGTGGGGGGAGGGCATGGGTGTGTATGTTTGTGAGTGCGTGTATGTGTGCATGCGTGACGCGTGTGTGAGTCAGACCTGGGTACCCCAAATTTTGCCTCTGCGTACTCACTGGTTCAGATATGTGTATTTTTTTAAAACTGTGCTTATTTTTTGCGCGGACTGACAATTTCAAAAATGCAGCTTTTGACGATCAGTTCGGTCATCATCACTTCAGCACGGATTACTTTCTCCTCTCCCGACTTTGAAACAAGAAAATTGTGCAGCTTCGGAATGCCTGCTTTTTTCTTTTCTGCCTCGACTCGTTGTTTGTGATCTTTCCCAGAACAGTGACGGGCAATGTCGAAGTATCCAGAATGGGAAATACTGAAGTCAGTCGCAATAATTGCATCTCGCATGGTGCACATCTTTCGCCGATTCGCTGATACCTGACATCTGCCGATACTTCGGCAGAAAAACCTGATCTCGCTTTGTCTTTTTTGCGCTGCTTGAAGGCAAAATTCCTTTTCTTTTCGGCATGGTGACCGTGAGCTTTCTCGCAGACTGTGTGTGCCACTCAAACTTTTCCGGAAACAGAGCATTGTTGGTAGGAGCGCTATGATTGGCCCTGAATGGTCAGTCGATTACTGTCGATCAATGAAACTGCTGGATACAAACTGCTCCATGGCAAAGAGTCACGACCAGCTCTCCGTGTTAGACGTGCATTTTATCGCGCAAAATTTCACATTTACAAATATGCAAAAGCTGCATTTTTTCAGAGGCATGCGTAATTTTCGCATTCCATTTTCTCTCTCGTATTAATACACATAATTCGTACTGGTACCCAGGTCTGGTGAGTGCATGTGTGTAAGCATGTGTATGTGTGCATGTGAATGTGCATGCATGTCTGTGTGCACGTCTGTGTGCATGTGAATGTGTGTGCGTGCATGTGTGTGCATGTGATTGTGTGTGTGTATGTGTGCGTGCATGTGAATGTGTGTGTGTATGTGTGTGTGTATGTGTGTGTATGCGTGTGTATACATGCTCACTTCTGGGCTGGGAGGTGCTGCTCTCGGCCTCCAGGTAGACGGCAGTGAAGTAGCGCTCCACCTCCACCTCGGCTTCCTCCTCCCCTTCTGGCGCCACAGTCTGGCCTGCCGAGGCTGCCGACTCCCCCACCTCAACCTCCCAGTTTTCTCTACCAGAGATGGGACACGTCTCCATCGACGACTGCACTGGCAAATTCACGTCCAGTAATGAGGGCACTCCCGTCTCCTCTTCCTCCCCTCTCTCCCTACCCCCTTTCTGCACATCTGAGAGGTCCAGAGTTTGGTTCCTGGGGGCAGCTGACATGGCTGAGGTGCAGAGGGTTGAGGAGTTCTGTCCTTCCTGACTTTCTCCCAGATCTGACGCTGCAAGACAGCCAGCTTGGCCTTCGTGGGGCGAGAGCGCAGCGCTCTGGTTGAGGTTGTACGAGTCCAGACCACCATCTCCACCGCTGCCCAAGTCGGCCCCTGCTGGGTAGCTGTCGTCTTCGGGGTGGGTCTCCATGCTGCCTGAGCTCAGAGGTCTTGAGATCTTTCCTGCCTCGCACGGGAAGCCCTCCGTGTTGTCTCCGCTGCCATCCCCCTCCCCACTCAGACCGGCAGCGAAGCCACAGAGATCGCCAGCGCTGGTCTCCAGGCTTCCAGTGCTGATTGGTCGAGACTGATTAGAGTCTGAAAAATCTCCCACACTGGCCTCCAGACTAGCATCACTCAGAGGGCGGGAATCACTTCCTTGGTGACGAGGGAAGGCACCAGGACCCTCAGACCCAGGCGCTGTGGGGGGGACGGGCTCGGGGTCAGCTGCAGCAGCCAGGGCAAACTCGCTGGCTGCATCCTGGCTGACGGAGGAAGAGGAGGAGAGCTGAGCACTGGGGCTGGTGTCGCTGCACTGACCACTCAGCTCCCCACAGCTTGACCCCCCCTCCAGGGTGACCCCCTCCCCCAGAGAGAGGGACTCCAGGGTGCTTCCCATCTGCCCCATCCCCTCCCTCCTCTCCCCCGGCACCGTCACCACGAGGGGTAGGGTGCAGGGAAGGGTGGAGTCACCATTGCGTAGATAGCGCGACTTGAGGTACTCCACAACCTCATCTGGAGAAAGAAAAGGGTCGAGTTGCAAAGTATTGCTTGTCTTTCAGCAATCGCATGCACACACACACACACATGTGCACACGCACACACCACAGCACACACACACCACACACACAGAGCACACACAAACACCACACATACAGCACACACCATACATACTGCACACACATACAGCACACACACACACACACACACACACACACACACACAGCACGCACTATTTCAGTAATATATGCGATAGAAATAAAAGAAGAAAAAAAGTTGTAGAGATATCGTCAATGACGAAATTCCCAAGGACTTTTTTCATTACAGGGCAACATATCTCAGACAACATAGACACTTGTGTGCAGAAGACCCAATCATGTTTATCACTAAAACCACCTAGATTCTATAAATCTGAGTGAGATGGGAATATAATAGTAAACCCATGCATTGACTGACTGACTCTCTCTCTCTCTCTCTCTCTCTCTCTCTCTCTCTCTCTCTCTCTCTCTCTCTCTCTCTCTCTCTCTCTCTCTCTCTCTCTCTCTCTCTCTCTCTCTCTCTCTCTCTCTCTCTCACTCTCTCTCACAAAACACACCTCGAGATGGGAGGGAGACGGAGACGCGGATGGTGTTTTGGTGACGGTCCAGCAAGTGGTAGAAGCGGGACTGCATGAAGGGCAGCTGGCAGTCTTCCACATCATTGGAGTACTCAATGAACACCTGTAGTGAACAACGCATGACCATATTACAGTACCTAACTGACACTTCCCTGCAGAGAGAGAGGGCTACATGAAAGTGCTCAATGGACACCTGTAGCAGACATGGGACAAGGGAATCGGGAAAAATACTGAAACTGAAGGCGCGAAGCGCCGAACCGACAGCGCAAAGCACCAAGCAAGGGGGGTCCGGGGGCATGCCCCCCTGGAAAAATTTTTAAAAAGGGAAAGCCAAATGGTGCAATCTGATGCAATCTGAGCAGGAAAATTAACTTTCTAGGCTGTTCACTGAAACAGCTACAGTACAAAAAAAAGTAAAATTTTTTAAGTACTCACCCAAAATCACATGTCTGTTTTAGATTGATCTCTGCCATCAATAGTTGTGTGTTGGGTGTGCAAATACAAATAAATTGTACATAGAAAAGTCTGTTCATTTTGTGACTTTATTCTTCATTTCATTGACACTCTGGGAAGTTTGCTGAAGAAATCCCTCAGGTCACCACTGGAAACCTGCCTTTTCTTTGCTGGGGCCGGCACCACATTAGCTTCACTCACGGGCACAGATGACGATCTTTTGTTGGTGGGGGTCTGCACCACCTTCATGGCGGAAGAAGAGGCCATCTTGGGAATACAAAACCCCGAAGACACACCATTAGCAGTGACTGGAGGTACAGTTTCCCGTCTCGAAGCACTGACCACAGCTGATGTGGAGGGTGTGGGAGTCTGCAGCTTCTTTTTAGAAGAAGAGGCTACCTTGCGGCTCCATGATTTCCGAGCAAAAGCAATGTGGGATGGTCTACGACTTCGGCCATCAACTGGAACCGTAGCATGATGAGGTACAACACGGGTTGATCTCCAGGGAGTTCCAGTGGCTGCCGAATCTTTGGGTCCACAGGCGGCGTTGTTCGATGCAAATCCAATTTCAGTGCGTGTTTGTTGGTGGTGAGATGCTTTACCAACGCAGACTTTCCATTTGTCCCGTAATTGATGATTCCTTTCTCGCACCACTTGCAAATGGCTTCTCCAGGCACGTCGATTTTTGCGATGGAATCGCCGATCAACTGGGATCTCTCCTTGCCCTTGTATTTCACTACAACTCTCTCCGACAGCCATTGCGCTTTCCATTTGTTTTTCACACTGTCAACCTTGTCGATGTTCGCGGACTCAACACTTTCATTTTCCGTCAACACTCGAGCAAAGACTATTCTTACAAAGACCGGTCATAACGAGCCTTTGCTATATAAAGTTACAAGACGCTGGGAAACGCAGCGCCCCAAGCGGAAGGTTACATGGGTGAATCAATGGAAGTAATCAGACCGCTTACCGACATGTAAAATTGCTTGTTTCTCGACGCGTTTCTGATGCGTTCCGATCATGTGTGTGAATAAATTTACAGTGTAATAAGTAATACAGTAGTCGCCGCTTGAAAACTCGCGGTTAATAAAAACAGCCGTTTTTTAAATACAGTTGGTCTGGTCCGGATTTACATCGTTACTGATAGACATGTTCAACACGCAAACGGTTAATAAAAACGCCGCTTATTAAAAACACTTTTGTTCGGTCCCAATGTGTTTTTAATAAGCGGCGACTACTGTAAAATGATTTGCTGCAATAATGGGGGTGTTTTGGCTTTGTTTTTTGAAGCAGGCGTTGTGAAATCGAACGCGCACATAGGCCTATTAAATCTACATGGTGTTGATGGAACGATCTAATTTTCATTATTATCGAAGAATGCAAGCTTGTTTATCAACGTATACACCCCTGTGGAATATCTTTAGGAAATGCAAAGCAATACATACCTGTCAAGAAGGTGATTTGCGGCCAGAAAGTCATTCGATCAAGTGAATTCAGTTGCCGCATGAGAGAAGCGTCGACCTGCGTCGACCCACGCAGGTCGACGCCTCTCTCATGCGGCAACTGAATTCACTTGATCGAATGACTTTCTGGCCGCAAATCACCTTCTTGACAGGTATGTATTGCTTTGCATTTCCTAAAGATATTCCACAGGGATGTATACGTTGATAAACAAGCTTGCATTCTTCGATAATAATGAAAATTAGATCGTTCCATCAACACCATGTAGATTTAATAGGCCTATGTGCGCGTTCGATTTCACAACGCCTGCTTCAAAAAACAAAGCCAAAACACCCCCATTATTGCAGCAAATCATTTTATTACACATTACACTGTAAATTTATTCACACACATGATCGGAACGCATCAGAAACGCGTCGAGAAACAAGCAATTTTACATGTCGGTAAGCGGTCTGATTACTTCCATTGATTCACCCATGTAACCTTCCGCTTGGGGGCGAAACGTGTCTCGATCCTCACAACAATGAGCTAATGAGCTATCTTTGTGTAACTATATAATCTTTGACTCGAGTAAGTCGCCATTTTGACTGCTTCGACTTCACAACTGCACAAGCGCTCGGAGAATCCGAAAACGAGTATTTTCAGCTTCGGCAAAGATCAGCAATGATCGTGACCAATCAAAACGAGCGCAAAGTTTGGATAAATGACGTCGCAGTACTTCGTGAAACATGACGGAACGACCCGACAACCGAACTTGCGAAGGCGCCAAAGTTCACCCTACCCCCGCCCCCCCCCCCCCACCCCCAAATTTTCTCTTCGGATTTGCGTCGATCTCAGAAATGACCCATTGACTTTAAAAAAATACGGAAATCAGTATAAATACGGATCAGTCCCATGTCTGCTGTAGTGAACAATGCATGACCATATTACAGTACCTAACCGACACTTCCCTGCAGAGAGCAAGAGCTACATGAAAGTGCTCAATGAACACCTGTAGAGAACAACGCAGAGCCACATTACAGTATTGAACAGATTTTCACACACAGAGCAAGAGCTACATGAAAGTGCTCAATGAAAACCTGTAGAGAACAACGCAGGGCCACATTACAGTATTGAACAGACTTTCACACACAGGGCAAGAGCTACATGAAAGTGCTCAATGAACACCTGTAGAGAACAACGCAGGGCCACATTACAGTATTGAACAGACTTTCACACACAGGGCAAGAGCTACATGAAAGTGCTCAATGAAGACCTGCAGTGAAAAGCACAAGACCATAATACAGACTTCCATAGAGACTGCAAGATCTATATAAGTGTACAAATCAACGTCTGCAGTGGAGAAACCCCATGCCAAAAGCAAATATTCACTAGACCCTTGCTGCAGACAGAGTTTTGAAGGGAAACTAGATTTACACCCTCGGTAAGGCATGCCAGATCCTGTAAGGGAGCAATAGATAGGCACAGCTGCGGCAAGAGGATAACATGATTATTGCATCTCACAACCTCACAGAAATCTTATCACCAGCTAGCAGAAAAGAACTAGAATTTAATCAAATGAAGATATCCACAAATCTTCCACACTAGCATTACAAAAAACGTATACCTCAAAATCACCATGCACATAACATTTTCAAGAAGTAAAAAATGTCAATAACTTTACTTTTCTTAAAATGGAATACTTTTCCAAACTTTCAAAAACACTCTTATGAGGTGTGCAGCTGCAAGGCTATGTTTCACTATCAAAGAGGGGGTCATTCAACGCAGCTTTTTTTCTTGTTTTTTGTTGTTGCACATCCTCATCCTGTTAAAAAGAAGGTATTCTACAATTATTTCAAAATTGTAACCCCCCAAATAAATAAGTTTTATGGGTGTTTATAACAACATTTCATCGTTTTTGCAGTGTATTAGTAACTCAGTTTAAGTATCTTCCCTTGCTCTGGGGAGTCCCAAATTGTGACCATAAGGCCATTATTATAAGGTCTACTATGTAGCAGAGAGAAAATAAGGACAAACAATATG
>JAWQFJ010017594.1:5000-12500 GCA_034096865.1 Theodoxus fluviatilis
CCGCCCCTGGCTGAACTACTGGAGGAGACCCCGAAAGCCCATCAGCCAGGGGTTCCAGCTGAAGCGGGGGCATCGAGCGGCTAGGACCATCTGCCTTTCTCTGACATTTGGACTTGAAGACTCTGGCACCAGATATGGCTTATCACAAAGAGATAAGGTAAAAATGAGAGACGCTCTTAAGTAAGAGGTAAAAATGAATCAGATACTGGGTTGCAAAAGATAGGAAGAAAGTATCAACACGACAGAAAACCCCCCACAAGAAATGACAAGATCAGTGACAGCTAAAAGCATTGATACCATCGAGGTGTCCACTTCAGTCGAATTTTGGACGACGTTCCAAATGATTCTGTGTAACACGACAGCGCTGCCAAAGTGACAGAGCACAAACGGAAAGGCAAATAACGATGGATGGGGTCGATATTCTCTTTTTGAATTTATGCTCACGTTTCCCCAACCTTTATGTGGTTTGCAAGACAAATGGCGACTGTCTTGAAACTCGAGACCAGTCCTTTGGAAAATGTTAGGGGTAAAGAAAAAGGGGTCGGCTCTCTATTGCGGAGGGCCGCTATTGCGGAGGGCCGCTATTGCGGGATTTTTTCAACAAAAGTTCCTCAGGCAATTTTGATTCTTTTGTCCAAAAACGCATTAAAAACCATAAAAAGTATGTATGTTATTTTTTCTACTTAGAAAAACTTTCGGGTTTTTTTCTTTAAAAAATCCCGCAATAGCGGCCCCCCGCAATAGAAAAAAACCCGAAACGTTTTCTAAGTTGAAAAAAAAGTAACATACATTTTATGTTTTTTTTTAATGCGTTTTAGGACAAAAGAATCAAAATTGCCTGAGGAACTTTTGTTGAAAAAATCCCGCAATAGCGGCCCCCCGCAATAGAAAAAAAAGGGGGGAGGGGGATGCAGAGGCGTCTCTAGGATGCCTTGATATCTTCCCTTCTGTTCTGTAAGTGCGTGGTGAGTGCATGAGCATGCGTGTGTGGCTCTGTATCTTTGTCTGCGTATGTGTATATAAGTGCTTGCGTGTGTGTGTGTGTGTGTGTGTGTGTGTGTGTGCGTGCGTGCGTGCATGCGTGTGTGGCTCTGTATCTTTGTCTGCGTATGTGTATATAAGTGCTTGTGTGTGTGTGTGTGTGTGTGTGTGTGTGTGCGTGCGTGCGTGCGCGCGCGCGTGTGTGCCTGTTTTGTTGGTCGGTCTGCGTATCTGTGTCTTCGTGTCTATCTGTCTGTGTGTATCTGTATCTGTGTGCATGCGTGTGCGTGCGTGTGCGTGTGCGTGTGTGTGTGTGTGTGTGTGTGTGTGTGTGTGTGTGTGTGTGTGTGTGTGTATGTGTGAGTGAGTGAGTGAGTGAGTGAGTGAGTGAGTGAGTGAGTGAGTGAGTGAGTGAGTGAGTGAGTGAGTGAGTGAGTGAGTGAGTGAGTGAGTGAGTGAGTGAGTGAGTGAGTGAGTGAGTGAGTGAGTGAGTGAGTGAGTGAGTGAGTGAGTGAGTGAGTGAGTGAGTGAGTGAGTGAGTGAGTGAGTGTGTGTGTGTGCGTGTGTGTGTGTGTGTGTGTGTGTGTGTGTGTGTGTGTGTGTGTGTGTGTGTGTGTCCGTCCGTCAGTTCGTCCGCCCTTCCGTCCGTCTGTCCTACTGTAATGTCTCCGTGAGTCTGTCTCTGTGTGTCTGTCAAAGTGTGTGAGAGTTTTAGTGCGATGGAAGCCGTGTACACACAAGATCGATTGTGCATGCACGAGTCTAATTTAGCGCCTGTAGCTGTACCTACCCAATGCTCTTAGGCACGAGGGGTACTGGGTGTATGCAATTCAGATATATTGATTTTTGCGCCAGGTGTTCTTCGATCAAATGTACATGCGATCAGTGATTTTGTAAGGGAGCCGTGACATGTGCAGCACAAGTCCAATAGAAATGATAGTTTCTCGGCTCCGGGGTGGCAGTTGTGTAAAAAAACTCTCTACGTCAAACAACACGACACATAAATCCACATCCTTTCTTTGCAGTTGCCGATAGTGAGAAAAAGTTTTGATTGGACACGAGTACAAGGACGCAGGACGACTATCTGTAGTAGGTATGGAAGCAAAAGCCCCTTATCGTTTGCACGGCAATGCTTATTAAAAACACTGGAGAAAAATCGCACACAAGATGTCTGGCGTAAACTCATACCAGTCTACGCCTGAGGAGCAGCATAGCTGTCAGTAAGTAGCAAGCGTCAAACATAACATGGATAAAGCAGTGAGATTTTGATGAAAAACATTGTACAGTTCACACAGAAAAAAATACTCTTCGCATTTCTATCATTGCTATCTGTTACACTACAGTTTCTGCCTGAATCGGAAACTTTGGTCGACTGCAGTCGTAACAATCTTGGAATAATATAAGCGTTTGACATAACGTTCGTATTAGGGTTTTAATCAGTATGGGGAAGAAAATGTCATTGGAGTCTCTAACGACCAAAGAGTAGAATAATTCAGATTTTCACTTATTTCTGTTGACAAAAGTAACCAGCATCCTGCTCGTATCAGTCCGCGACACAAACTTTGAAATCTTCAAGTAAACTTTTTTATCCAAACATATCAAGAGTGCTGATACATTCAACAACGCATTGCGTTCTTCTGTGAGGTCGATGGCGCAATTTCCAAGCAGCTGCGACCAGGTCGGGAAACGTGAGGGGAATTCCGCCCCGTGGCGGCGCCATTACTCAATAGCGAGCATCAGCCAGCCAGTCTTCACCAGACTGCCGTCGCCACTCCCCCGGGGCGTGGAGGTGAATACCTCATTTCCGTAAGAGACCTCTCACTTCGAGACTAGACCCAGACTCCCAGAAAACGTTTGGACTTCAAAGAGGGAGGGTCGTGCTATCCACTAGACGCGCACTTTCTCTGAAATGTGGTCTACCTGCTTTGAAAGGGAGTACGCCCTAGAGAGCGACTCCAGCCATGAGATCGCCAGAGGATCTGAAGACCGCCAGTATGCGGTGGGGTTTTCAGTGTAGTGGGTTTTCAGTGTGGTGTGGGTTTCAATGTAGTGGGGTTTTCAGTGTGGTGTGATTTTCAGTGTGGTGTGGTTTTCAGTGTGGTGTGGTTTTCAATGTGGTGGGGTTTTCAGTATGGTGTGGTTTTCAGTGTGGTGTGGTTTTTAATGTGGTGGGGTTTTCAGTGTGGTGTGGTTTTCAGTATGGTGTGGTTTTCAGTGTGGTGTGGTTTTCAGTGTGGAGGGATTTTCAGTGTGGTGTGGTTTCAGTGTGGTGTGATTTTCAGTGTGGTGTGGTTTTCAGTGTGGAGAGATTTTCAGTGTGGTGTGGTTTTCATTATGGTGTGGATTTCAGTGTGGTGTGGTTTTCAGTTTGGAGGGATTTTTCCGTGTGATGGGGTTTTCAGTGTGGTGTGGTTTTCAGTATGGTGTTGTTTTCAGTGTGGTGTGGTTTTCAGTGTGATGTGGTTTTCAGTGCGGTGTGGTTTTCAGTGTAGAGAGAATTTCAGTTTGATGGGGATTTCAGTGTGATGGGGTTTCAGTGCGGTGTGGTTTTCAGTGTAGAGGGATTTTCAGTTTGATGGGGATTTCAGTGTAATGGGGTTTCAGTGTGGTGTGGTTTTCAGTGTGGTGTTGTTTTCAGTGTTGTGTAGTTTTCAGTGTGATGTGGTTTTCAGTGTGGTGTGGTTTTCAGTGCAGTGTGGTTTTCAGTGAGATGGGTTTTTCAGTGTGATGGGGTATTCAGTGTGGAGAGATTTTCATTGTGGTGTGGTTTTCAGTGTGGTGTAGTTTTCAGTGTGGTGTGGTTTTTAGTATGATGGGGTTTTCAGTGTGGTGTGATTTTCAGTGTAAAGGGATTTTCAGTGTGATGTGGTTTTCAGTGTGGAGGGATTTTCAGTGTGATGTGGTTTTCAGTGGTGGGATTTTCAGTGAGATGGGGTTTTCGGTGGTGGGATTTTCAGTGAGATGAGGTTTTTAGTGGGGAGGGGTTTTCAGTGTGATGTGGTTTTCAGTGTGGAGGGATTTTCAGTGTGGTGTGGTTTTCAGTGTTGTGAGGATTTCATTGTGATGGAAATTTTAGTGAGATGGGTTTTTTAGTGTGGTGTGATTTTCAGTGAAATGGGATTTTCAATGTGATGTGGTTTTCAGTGTGGTGTGGTTTTCAGTGTGGATGGATTTTCAGTGTGATGTGGTTTTCAGTGTGGTGTGGTTTACAGTGTGGTGTGGTTTACAATGTGGTGTGGATTTCAGTGTTGATGGATTTTCATTGGGGTGTGATTTTCAGTGTAGTGGGGTTTTCAGTGAGATGGGGTTTTCATTGAGATGGGATTTTCAGTGTGACGTGGTTTGCAGTGTAATGGGGTTTTCAGAGTAATGGGGTTTTCAGTGTGGTGTGGTTTTCAATGTGGTGGGGTTTTCAGTGAGATGGGGTTTTCAGTGTGATGGGGTTTTCATTGATGGGATTTTCAGTGAGATGGGGTTTTCATTGTGGTGGGATTTTCAGTGAGATGGGGTTTCCAGTGTGATGGGATTTTCAGTGAGATTGGGTTGTCAGTGTGGTGGGATTTTCAGTGTGATGAGGTTTTCATTGTGATGGGATTTTCAGTGAGATTGAGTTTTCAGTGTGTTTTCATTGTGATGGGATTTTCAGTGCGATGGGGTTTTCATTGTGATGGGATTTTCAGTGAGATGGGGTTTTCAGTGTGGTGGGATTTTCAGTGAGATGGGGTATTCATTGTGATGGGCTTTTCAGTGAGATTGGGTTTTCAGTGAGGTGGCATTTTCAGTGAGATGAGGTATTCAGTGTGATGGGGATTTTCAGTGTGTTGAGGTTTTCATTGTGATGGGATTTTCAGTGAGATGGGGTTTTCATTGTGGTGAGATTTTCAGTGAGATGGGGTTTTCATTGTCGTGGGATTTTCAGTGAGATGGGGTTTTCATTGTGATGGGATTTTCAGTGAGATGGGGTTTTCGTTGTGGTGGGATTTTCAGTGAGATGGGGTCTTCAGTGTGATGGGGATGTTCAGTGTGATGGGGTTTTCAGTGTGGTGGGATTTTCAGTGAGATGCGGTTTTCAGTGTGTTGGGATTTTCAGTGAGATGGGGATTTCGGTGTGGTTGGATTTTCAGTGAGATGGGGATTTCGGTGAGATGGGGTTTTCAGTGAGATGGGGATTTTGGTGAGATGGGGATTCGGTGAGATGGGGATTTCGGTGTGGGATCGAACGTGGTGAAAAGGGTGATGAGTGGCAGGGACACCGTCAAAGGCTTGCTTCGATGGAAGAATGTCAGTCGCGAAAGGATACGCTGCTCCTATAATGATATCTCACTGATGGTAACTAGCGTCAGGTCGCCTGGATTTAATGCAGTTCAAA
Source organism: Theodoxus fluviatilis (assembly GCA_034096865.1). Classification (NCBI taxonomy): domain Eukaryota; kingdom Metazoa; phylum Mollusca; class Gastropoda; order Cycloneritida; family Neritidae; genus Theodoxus; species Theodoxus fluviatilis. Next base: position 10,351 of record JAWQFJ010017594.1, read on the forward strand.
GTCTTCATAGGAGAAATAAGGTAGATTACATGGATACTTCCCATCGTTAATCTTGTGACTGGCGTCTAGTCTCCAGGATCTGATATCAGAGTTGACACCCTGTCTGGGATGGGGAGAGGAACCTACTGGGTGCTTTTCTTACACGGATCCTGTCATTTCACTTCACTGAAAGCGATCTGCATGATGATTCCATGTTTATAAGAACTAAAAGTACGGATGTTCGTGAACGACAGAAATGTAATCTAATATTATTCAGATTGATATTTATCATTTTACAAATTACACAGATTTTTGTTTTACTGAGTAGATTCGGAGTTTGCTATTTAATGGGAAAACACGACACAGAAATGTTCAGGTTAAGCTTACGTTGTATGAGACATGAGATCTTCCATGCAGTAGTTGAGCTTATGTCTCATCGCAGCAGGATGGGCTGTTGGATGCGGATTAACTGCGTTTGAGAAATGCAAGCACACAACAAGACTGCAGGTGGTCTGTGATAAGCGTATTTACCTAAAGGTAAGGGGTCCCAGCGGCCACCATTTACATGATACCATGAGGAAAACCATTCAATTTACTTGACGCCAGGACCCGACAGACTGTGCTGATGTGGAACTCTTCGACAGGAAAACGAGTAAAAGAACCTGGCAAAATGTCTGGTTGAATTACTGCAACGAGCGTCAGCAAAAGCCAAGTTCATACCTCATTACACGTGCTGCTATTGGTGACCATGCATGAGAAACAAGACTGAAGTGCGACCTTTCGAGAAAACACAGAGAAAAGTCATTAGCGCACCAAGTCACTTATATGTTTTCCTGAGCTTTACATCACTGTTAAAAATAAATTCTGAATATGCTGTGGGGGTTTTCTTCTGGAAAATGCATGAATGAATAAATAACATTGTGGTTGAAACATCTCACTTTGCCCTTGTTCTTACAATAGCCTTGTTTTCACATAGACGGTCACATTTTCCCCTGAAGCATTAGTTACTTACACCATCACAGTTCTTTTCCTCACCTTAGACAGTTCTCTTGCTTTTTGTGTTTTACTGCAAAGTTTGGGTGAAAGTGAGCGCGGCCAAGTTTGTTAAGCGCGTGGGTAGAAAACTCCAAAGTTCCTAATACAGGGATGAAGCCACGCAGAAGAGGGACTCGCTCACAGCCCGTGCTTCACCGAAGCCTCCCTCATCAGCTGGAGTGCTGTGGTCTTTGTGCTTTCGGGGCCTGCTCTAGCAGCACTCGCACAGCCGGCCCGAAGTAGCATTTATGTGCCACCGGGAGGTGTCTTGTAGTTCAAACTGCAGAAAACATCACGCCCCTCAGGGTAGTATGTATTCCCTCCAACTCCAAAGGGAGGCAGCTTCCGCAACATTTTGCAGCTTCTTTATCACCGCATCTTATTGCCTAGACTTCTCACCCAGACTTCGAAGCAACCCGATCATGGACTGGCTGACAAAACCCCTGCCCCCGACCTCAACCGGGAGAACACGGTATACCCAACCCCTGCCCTACGCTGCTTGTAAGATACTGCAATAAGCACAGAACTAAAGCGGGGAGTAAAAAGTAAACCCACTGTAGTGAGTGTTGCGGACCACGTATCATGGTGGTGCTTTGATCACATTTCTCAGGAAATTATTACTCTCGGACCAAACCTATGATCACTTCTTTTGTTTAGGGGAAAAGAACACCCGTTCACGCATGAATAAATGAATCATCTTTGAAAATGATAATAAAGGATGTGCACGAAACATTTTGGGTTTTTTTCGTAGTTTTTACTGGCAGGGCAATTCCCAATGTCTATTTTCAACTCCCCGGTTTAGTTCAGTGTCCATTGCAGTTTGTGACACAGGTCGTAGAGTAAAACATCCTTCTGATAAAGCAAAATAAAGGGGTCGTGTTTAACGCTCCCTCTTTCAAGGAGACGCAGACATGTTTAGATCGTATCGATGGAATATAAAAGTCATCCCGAGGAAAGTAGAATGTTTTTCATATATCACGTGGGGGCCGAACTCGCGACCTCCTGGAGAACGTCCGAGTGCTCTCTAGTGATGATGAACAAAGCTGCTGTGGATGAGTGGGTGGATCAAAACAACAATATGCAGAAATACATGTTCGTGCGTGCATAATGCAGTCAACTCCATTCCGTCAGGAATC
>JAWQFJ010017594.1:20000-30000 GCA_034096865.1 Theodoxus fluviatilis
CCCTGTGGGTCGGGTGTAAAGAGATAGACCCATCGCTCCTTCCTACTTTATTATTAATAAGGCAAATGACTGAAAAAGTGGAGTCTTGGCTTGTTAACCTTCCAACGGTCATCAGTGATTGGGTTGGCCAATGGACTTACATAAGCCAAATATGCTGAAAAGTGGTGAAGATCCATCCATCCTTCCATCCATCCCTCCCTCCCTCCCTCCATCCATCCCTCCCTCCCTCCATCCATCCATCCATCCATCCATCCATCCATCACTCTATCAATTCATCCACGAATCAATCCAACCATTCATTGTCCTTCTCGTTTTCGTCTCGAAGCCTTGTTACATTCCTCTGTTGGCCCAACGTTTCCGCAAGTTATCTGTGTTATGTTTTGGGGCAAATTGAAGGGAGATGCAGGTCATTTGCAAGTTTTATAAAGGTGGGCAGATAGACAAACGCCGGGTAGTATATGCATTCATGCACGCGTGCGCGTGTACACATACACACACACATACACACACACACACACACACACACACACACACACACACACACGTGTCTACGTATGACCCTAAGGATTACAAGAAGCATAAACTTCCAAAATTGTGACTCTTGAAAACAACCGATTTACTCAAATGCAAAGAGTTGTTAGTATGCTGTAAGAAAACATCTTACTGGTTTGAAACTAAGTGGTCAATATGATGGAATATGTGTTGTAGGAAAATCCCTTGTGCAAGTGTACACGTTGCTTGGACGCTTCTAACGTATTTGAGTTTGCTTGTCCATCAGCCAATTTAACCCGTGCGTCTATCTACACGCGGGACGAATGTTGACTACTAAATGAGGTGGAACCACATACACACAATGATTCTTGCGATGGGAACAATGGTGAATAGGCATTAGAGCCATTGACGGAGGTGATAACAGCCAGCGACACCTTCGCACACCTGCGCACCTAGTCAACCGTCGATTTCCGGGTCAGGGGTCACGATTTGCGTCAGGGAGGCCTTTCCAACGAGGAATCAAAGAGTCCAATAACCCACCTTCGTCCCGGTCTTAACGACTCTCCTTTGCACCCAAAATAAACTCCTAGCACCGACGCTTTAACGATCGTGGCGGGACGCCAGTCAATACTCATCGATATGCCCATCTCGATGTTGGCAAAAACCTCCAGCTCTCCGGGGCTTCGCAATGTCCCCAGTGTCGAATTGGGAGCAATGAATTTCTCAGCGAGCTATCCGAGGGCGATGCATTCTTCATTGGACGACGTAAGGCTTCGACGTGAGATAATCTTGCCAGGGGAGATAATTTCGAAGGCCCCCACGGTACGCTGGTGTTATCATAGGGGTAAAGGAAAGTCAGCAACACGAGAGATGGGTCATTTTAAAAATGGCGGCCAAAGCATTTCCGTTCAAGCGTATTTTGTATGCGAAGTTGCTGACAGAGAAAAGAGAAGGAGGAGAAAGGAGGAGGAGAAGGAAGGACAAGAGAAAAAGAAGGAGGAAAAGAAGGAGGAAAAGAAGGAAAAGAAGGAGGAAAAGAAGGAGGAAAGGAGGATGAGGAGGAGGATAAGGAAGAGGAGGAGGAGGAGGAGGAGGAGGAGGAGGAGGAGGAGGAGGAGGAGGAGGAGGAGGAGGAGGAGGAGGAGGAGGAGAGAGGAGGAGAGAGGAGGAGGAGAGAGGAGGAGGAGGAGGAGGAGAGAGGAGGAGAGAGGAGGAGGAGAGAGGAGGAGAGAGGAGGAGGAGAGAGGAGGAGAGAGGAGGAGGAGGAGAGGGAGGAGGAGGGAGGGGGAGGAGGGGAGGAGGAGGAGGAGGAGGAGGATGAGGAGGAGGGGAGGGGGAGGAGGAGGAGGAGGGGAGGGGGAGGAGGAGGAGGAGGAGGAGGAGGAGGAGGAGGAGGAGGAGGAGGAGGAGGAGGAGGAGGAGGAGGAGGAGGAGGAGGAGGAGGAGGAGGAGGAGGAGGAGGAGGAGGAGGAGGAGGAGGAGGAGGAGGAGGAGGAGGAGGAGGAGGAGGAGGAGAAGAAAAAGAATGCACTTCAAGCGTTCAAAGTCTTTTTTCTTTTAATGGGGACATTTTGTTTCCTCGTACTCAGAAACGCTCTGCGTGTGTGTGTATGTGCATGTGTGTGTGTGCGTGTGTGCATGCGTGTGTGTATGTGTGAGTGTGTGATTGCATATTGCATGTGTGTGTATATGTGTGTCTCCTTCCCGCCGTCTTGCCCCCCAACCCGCCTCTCTCTCTCTCTCTCTCTCTCTCTCTCTCTCTCTCTCTCTCTCTCTCTCTCTCTCTCTCTGTCTCTCTGTCTCTCTCAATGGCCAGCTTTCTACAACTACCATCCGAGAGCTCTTTTACAGTATCTGCATGTCTGTCTGCCATTTTGCCTGCATGCCTGTCTGCCTTCTTGCCTGCATGCCTTCTCGTCTGCATGCCTGTCTGCCTTCCTTCTTGCCTGCATGTCTGTCTGCCTTCTCGTCTACATGCCTGTCTACCTTCTTGCTTACATGCCTGTTTGTCTGCCTTCTTGCATGCATACCTTTCTGCCTTCTTATCTGCATGCCTGTCTGCCTTCTTGCCTGCATGCCTGTTTGTCTGCCTTCTTGCCTGCATACCTGTCTACCCTCACACCTGCTTGCTTGTCTGCCTTCTTGCCTGCATACCTTTCTGCCTTCTTACCTGCATGCCTGTCTGCCTTCTTGCCTGCATGCCTGTTTGTCTGCCTTCTTGCCTGCATACCTGTTTGTCTGCCTTCTTGCCTGCATACCTGTATACCATCTTGCCTGCTTGCCTGTCTGCCTTCTTGCCTGCATGCCTGCATACCATCTTGCCTGCTTGCCTGTCTGCCTTCTTGCTTGCATGCCTTCTTGTGATGAAATGCCAATAGGTGTAATGACTGCAACTCCTTGGAGCGCTAGGCACTAGGGCAATGGTAAAGTCGAAGTGGTGCTGGCACTTCCATTCAGAATCACCAGACAGTGGCGGACATCTTGGCCCAAATGTCTCTCGTTGTCTGTAGACAACCCCAGACTCTATTGCTCAACTGTGTTCTATGGAGAGAGAGAGAGAGAGAGAGAGAGAGAGAGAGAGAGAGAGAGAGAGAGAGAGAGAGAGAGAGAGAGAGAGAGAGAGAGAGAGAGAGAGAGAGAGAGAGAGAGAGAGAGAGAGAGAGAGATAGAGAGAGAGAGAGAGAGAGAGAGAGAGGGTGGGGAAGGGCACACACAGACATACACACGAACACACACACACTCTCTCTCTCTCTCTTTCTCTCTTTCTCTCTCTATCTCTTTCTCTCTCTCTCTCTCTCTCATGCATTGTGCTCTCGCATTAGTTACTTATCTACATTAATTATTTTGGCAATATAATGTTTTGTATCCAATTGTAATGGGCCAAAGGCCTACACAATAAACTGTTTTGTTGTTGTTGTTGTCTCTCTCTCTCTCTCTCTCTCTCTCTCTCTCTCACTCTCACAGGGGCGGGTAGACCGGTAAAAATGCCTGATAATGTGAAAAATGGTAACAGATTTTGTCATCTTTGTTGTTCTTGATGCTTCTGCTGGAATGGTCGTCGTCGTCTTTGTAGTTGTTGATGTTGATTTTGTTGTTGTTGTTCCTGGTGATCATACTACTTCTGCTGTTCATGCTACAGTTTTCGCTTTGAGCTTCGGGATTAACTTCGTGTGCCGTTCCGAAGACGACGACGCACGAACCGCACGGGTCTACGGAAACGAAGGATCGATTGATTTAGTGGCAATGCAAAAATCAATACAATCCAATTGAAAACAAGCTGACGCTTGCATGCTCTGCTTGTTCTTCCACATACCTGCTGAGGTGGCCCTGTTTCCTCGGATACTTCGACGCCATTGATTCAGGAAAACAGTGAAAGGAAAGAGAAGAAAACGCCCAAACTCGCATCCGTTTTCTGAAAAATCTGCAAGTCCTTTCCCGTTCTTATCAAGAATGAACAGCTACAAAACTCGGGCCCACCAACAAATTCGATACTGGCTGAAGACGTTTGTAGAGAAAAAAACATACATCTACCACTGTTATTATTCCATTTCAGCATCTACCTAATCAGCATGTTAGATCGACCCATGGAAAGACATGCTCAACAACGCGCTTTCTGAGCATCGGAATGAAGCAATAGTTTGACAGCGCATAGCATTTTCATTGAATGAGATCAGTTCAGTGAACCGGTAGTACGACTTCTTTATTTACGTATGTTTGCAGAAGTTTAAACAGGTTTACATTTAGAAGAAATGGCCGACCGCATTGTTTCTTAAATGTTGATCTACGAACAACAGCACACCAAAAAAAGCACAAATGGCATCACGTCGCACAGAGAACTCTCCATGAGGAGCAATGGTCGCCTGGGTCAACAGTGGAACCACAATCTGAAATTGCCACAGCGATAGGGCCTGATAATGAAAGCAGTTTGTGATACGCTCTCTCAGGTCCCTACAAGTTTCTTTGCTCATTGCTTCCTCTACCATAAGCCACGACCGGGCAAAAATTCCATTATCCAAGCGTTCAGAGCATGATGTATTCCACGCGCACGCACTTCGTTGCATGCAGCAGTCGATAACCAGTTTTGGCTGTTGTCGCTTGTGTCCTTGTCGTCCTGGTTGTTGTTGACTTACTTTTCAGACCCAAGCCGTGCGTTTATTACCAACGTTTACAGACAAGATTCAGCTGCGTTCTTGGCTCACGGAAAAAATATTAGCATTTTTGCAAGAATTGATGGAGTGTGAATATTTGTAAGTATTGTGATAGATGGAATTACAGGTTCTTCCATAAGAACATTGACTGCTGTGATGGTTTATTGAGAAAACTTTGGCATCTAAGAGGTGGGTGGGTGGGTGGGTAGGGTTTATGACGGAAATCGGCTATAGTTATTCTTTTTTAGAAACTTGAAAAACCACTTGCGAGGAATAAATCAGAAAAGGAATAAAATTCCCTCACACACACACACACGCACACGCACACAAACACGCACGCGCGCACACACACACACACACACGCACGCACACACACACACGCACACACACACACACACACACACACACATACACAAAGCGACTGTTCGAAATAGACCATGAAGGCGACACGCATGAGCGCCAATAAAAGCTGTTCCTGGTTGGTCTATTTTAAGTGCTGGAGCTCATGGAAGTCCCCATAACCATCAGGCACAATGGCCGTACCGTCCGTGGAGACGTCAGCATGGGAGCTGCGACCTTGGGATGGCCCCTGACCTTTCTCTGCACAACGGAAGCGAGGAACACGGACCGGGCTGCAGCCAGGAAGTGACGGCAAGGACGGAAACCACGTGCAGCGTCCCATGAAGAAACTTCCGTCCACATCCGTCCGGATTGAGGAATAGGCGGAAGAGCAACTGCATGCGATGGAGGCGTTAGAAACGGTCGAGAACAAGAACAAGGTGGATAAAAAGGACAAGTTGTGAGGAGGAGGGGCGGGAAGGGGGAGGGAGGGAGAAGATGGGAAGGTAGGAAGAGGGGACAGGAGGTAGGGAGGAAGTGTCGGAAAGGGGAGGTGAGGGAGGAGACAAAAGATAAGAGCAGGAAACGATGCAGGAACAGAAGTACGAGCAGGAAAAACAGGAGATGGAGGAGCAGGTGGAGCAGAAGCAGCAGAAGCAAAAGTACGAGGGATGGTGGAGTTGGAGGAGTATGAAGTACTAGAGAAGCAGCAAGAGGAGGAGTTGGACATGGAGGACGAGAATGAGGAGAGGACGACGAAGAGGACGAAGCGGACGATGACAGAACACAGACGAGAGGACGACAAAGAGACGGCAGACGAGATTGACGAAAAGGAAGGCGAGAACGAGGAAAAGGAGCAACAGGAGGTAGAGAAGAAGCAGGAGTAAGACCACGAGCAAGAAGATGAACGAGCTGGAGCAAATGCAGGAGAAGCAACAGCAGGAAGAGCAGCCCAGTGGTTGTAGGACTTGACACAATGGAAGACGCATGAAAAGGAAAGAGAGATGACATGAAGGAGTGAGAGGAAGAAGTCGCAACGGAAAAGGGGGAGGAATCGAGAATCGGGGTAGGGGTTCCCTCATAACCAAGGCAAAGAGTATGATACACATATCGTGGAGGATACGTCTTTGCTGTTTTATTACTTTGTGATTTAGACTAAACAGAAACCTCACGGACGTGAAATTATTTCATCATCATGTCACCCAGTTCTGATACACGTTACATATACCATGCTTACCTCTCTGGAATAAAAAGGCGATGAGTTGACTGACATTTTATTTTTCCTAATGTTGTCTAGCTTATAAATAGCATATTGAATAAGCAAATAAATACATTTCTTGTCCATTATCAAGTGATCAGTTTCTAATTTACACCAAACTATGATCCTAAGAGTATAATCTACAATTATCACATACGATAGTGAAATGGAAAAGAAATATTTTCCTCAACCTTTTTCACACTAGAAGTGTTACTGACAGCCAACCATGAATCCTTGTTTTCTTTAAACAACTCTTTCTTCATTAGCAACTCAATGCCCTTATCCAGCACACACTGCGGGCACTTATTCTAAAGTCAGCCATCTTGGCAATACGTTGTGGCCATCGAACAGTGTCCGCAGAGGCATTTCAGGGAGGATCTTCGGATCAAGTGATCATATCAGTAACAATTGATGTCCAAACTTGCAGCGCTGTCAGAGACGGGTGTTCGCGCGGAATAAAGGGATGGGGGACAGCCGAGTATGCCATCCTGTCACGATCCGTGCTAATGATATTGGGAGAGCAAAGCCCGCTGACAAAACCCTCCTCGAACTTGTCATCCGCACCATCTCTGGCACCATCCGCGGCTTGCGATCTGAAGAGGAGAAACCGTGATCGAACGTTCCCCGTTTCCTCTTTGAGGCATTGACTAATACTTCTGTGCAAACACAACCTCCCCAGAGAGCAGCGTTCCCGGCCCAGACTCTGCCGGGAATCCCTGGTCTTCAGCCGTCACAGCTGCGCCTGGCACAGTCTGAGAGGAAGGTTCTGGTATGGGGAGCCTGCTGGTCTTAGGGATATCCTGGTCGACACCGAGGCAGATTTCTCCGTCTGCCTCTGTGTGTGTGTGTGTGTGTGTGTGTGTGTGTGTGTGTGTGTGTGTGTGTGTGTGTGTGTGTGTGTGTGTGTGTGTGTGAGTGTGTGTGTGTGTGTGTGTGTGTGTGTGGTGTGTGTGTGTGTGTGTGTGTGTGTGTGTGTGTGTGTGCGTGTGTGTGTGTGTGTGTGTGTGTGCGCGTGTGTGTGTGTCAATGTGTGTGAGTGTGAGTGTGTGTGTGTGTGTGTGTGTGTGAGTGTGTGTGTGTGTGTGAGTGTGTGTGTGTGCGTGCGTGTGTGCGCGTGTGTGTGTGTCAATGTGTGTGTGAGTGTGTGTGAGTGTGTATGTGTGTGTGTGTGTGTGTGTGTGTGTGTGCGTGTGTGCGTGTGTGTCAATGTGTGTGTGAGTGAGTTTGTGTGTGTGTGTGTGTCAATGTGTGTGTTTGTATGTGTGTCTGTGTGTCTGTGTCTGTGTGTGCGCGTGTGTTTCTAAATGTGTCTATTTGTGTGTCTACGTGTGTTTGTATGTCAATGTGTGTGTGCCTGCTTTATCTGTCTGTGTGTTTGTCAGTCCCTCTTTCCGTCTTGTCAGTTCTCTCTCTCTCTCTCTCCTCTCTCTCTCTCTCTCTCTCTCTCTCTCTCTCTCTCTCCTCCCTCCCTCCCTCCATCCATCCATCCCTCCATTCCTCCCTCTCTCTCTCTCTCTCTCTCTCTCTCTCTCTCCCTCTCTCTCTCTCTCTCTCTCTCTCTCCCTCACTCACTCACTCAATCACTATAGTATCTCTGGTTGGAGGCAGGAATTAGGTTCCCGCCCCCCTCTCCTCCTCCTTCCCGCCCCCCCCCCCCCCCCTTTCACTGGTCTTTCTACGTCATTTGTACAAGGCAGGCAAAGGACTGGCGAAATCTAGTCTTACGTTGCTTACACATGCCGACAGGCTCCAAAGCAGTTTACATCCATCCAAACTACAACGTGACGCTAAAAGCGAGACTGAAGATGTTGGGATGTGACAGATGGATGGATGGATGGATAATCGAGGAGGCACTACGGCCTGGTAGGCTTTGTTGGCGATGCAAGGTCATGGACTTGCCACTTCCCTAGAGTCCATGGAGTACGGGTTCGTCAAGGATCCATTTCGCTTGACACTCGCCTCGTGCACAAGGAGACGAGGTCGGTCTGGTCTTGCGTACGACGCCCGTAGGATGGATGAGTGTGACAGATAGAGTACTTTGAGTGGTTCTGTTCTTCCTCGGTGCCGAACGCTGACACGAGAAACACTTCATATTCAGTTATCATTATTTCACCACATAATTATTTTCCTCTAGTGTAATGTCTCGGGCCATGCTTATCTATTGCCACTGTCCTAATCTGTCGACCTTTTTATCTGTTACAAAGAAGTTACCTTTGCCATGGCTGCTATGCGTGTACAATGTATATTGGTTGAGACTATTTTTTCGATCCGGTTTGTTATACTGAAGAAGCGGAAAAAATGAAGTATGACTAACTTTAATGTTTCAGCTCGCGCAGCTAAGTTTGACTCGAGAGCAGCTAGTTATTGATTTATTTCTTCCCTTGTTTTCGAACGCGTTCTCGTCTGCCTGTTTTCCTCCTCGCCCTCCTACCAGTTTGCTCTCTCTCTCTCTCTCTCTCTCTCTCTCTCTCTCTCTCTCTCCATCTATCCATCCATTTATCTTTTTCTCTTTTTCTGTCTATCTGTCTAGTCTGTCTGTATGTCTGTCTGTCTGTCTGTGTGTGTGTGTCTGTCTGACTGTGTGTCTGTCTGTCTGCCTGTCTGTCTGTCTGTCTGTCTGTCTGTGTGTCTGCCTGTCTGTGTGTCTGTCTGTCTGTCTGTGTGTCTGTCTCTTTGTGTGTCTGTCTGCCTGTGTGCTTGTCTGTCTGTCTGTCTGTGTATCTGTCTGTGTGTCTGTCTGTGTGTCTGTCTGTGTGTCTGTCTGTCTGTCTGTCTGTCTGTCTGTCTGTCTGTCTGTCTGTCTCTGTGTGTATCTGTCTGTCTGTGTGTGTGTCTGTCCGTCCGTCCGTCCGACCGACCGTCCGTCCGTCCATCCGTCCGTCCGTCCGTCCGTCCGTCTGTCTGTCTGTCTGTCTGTCTGTCTGTCTCTCTTTCTCTCTTTCTCTCTTCCTCTCTTTCTGTCCGTCTGTCTGTCTGTCCGTCTGCCTGTCTATCTGTCTATCTTTCTCACTTTCTTTCTCACTTTCTTTCTCTGTCTGTCTGTGTGTCTGTCTGTCTGTCTGTCTGTCTGTCTGTCTGTCTGTCTGTCTGTCTGTCTGTCTGTCTGTCTGTGTGTCTGTTTGTCTGTCTGTCTATCTTTCTCTCTTTCTGTCTGTCTGTCTCTGTCTGTCTGTCTGTCTGTTTGTGTGTCTGTGTGTCTGTTTGTCTGTCTGTCTGTCTGTCTGTCTATCAATCGATAGATCTGTGTGTGTGCGTGCGTGCGTGCGTGTGCGCGCACGTGTGCGCGTGCGTGTGCAAGTGTGTTTTGTTTCTGTTTCTTTGCCTCTTTCTCTGCTTCTCTGCGCCTCTCTCTGTTTCTGTCTGCCTGTCTGCCTGACAGAGAGGAATTTGTTAACCTAAAAAATCGTTATAAAAAGATTATCTTCGAAAAGAAAGGAAATTATCTGAAAATCACCTGCCTAGCTCTTATCAGTAACGTTAAGAATGCAGCTTGTTTGTGACCCATGATTAAAGATGTTATAAACAGAAATGCCCCAACTCCTCCAATAGACCTAAAAGACTGGAAAGCATGCTCTCAGAGTTTCTGTACTCAGAGCAGATGCATAGCGCAGTATGATGGAAATTGTCGTACGGTCCAAGATGATAGTCTTGATGCACCGATAAAAGAAGAGGAAATAAGGCAGGCGATAGCAAGAATAAGCCACAAAAAGCTGCAGGGATTGACGATATTCCTGGCAATTATCTTAAAACGGCAGGTATCCAT
>JAWQFJ010017594.1:35000-45000 GCA_034096865.1 Theodoxus fluviatilis
CAGACAGCACAGACTACACATCACCACAGCCCCCTGGAGCTGTAAAGATAGACTTGCTTCAAAGTGGCAGACAGTACAGACTACACATCACCACAGCCCCCTGGAGCTGTAAACATAGACTTGCTTCAAAGTGGCAGACAGTACAGACTACACATCACCACAGCCCCCTGGAGCTGTAAACATAGACTTGCTTCAAAGTGGCAGACAGTACAGACTACACATCACCACAGCCCCCTGGAGCTGTAAACATAGACTTGCTTCAAAGTGGCAGACAGTACAGACTACACATCACCACAGCCCCCTGGAGCTGTAAAGATAGACTTGCTTCAAAGTGGCAGACAGCACAGACTACACATCACCACAGCCCCCTGGAGCTGTAAAGATAGACTTGCTTCAAAGTGGCAGACAGTACAGACTACACATCACCACAGCCCCCTGGAGCTGTAAAGATAGACTTGCTTCAAAGTGGCAGACAGCACAGACTACACATCACCACAGCCCCCTGGAGCTGTAAAGATAGACTTGCTTCAAAGTGGCAGACATTATAGACTACACATCACCACAGCCCCCTGGAGCTGTAAAGATAGACTTGCTTCAAAGTGGCAGACAGCACAGACTACACATCACCACAGCACCCTGGAGCTGTAAAGATATACTTGCTTCAAAGTGGCAGACAGTACAGACTACACATCACCACAGCCCCCTGGAGCTGTAAAGATAGACTTGCTTCAAAGTGGCAGACAGCACAGATTACACATCACCACAGCCCCCTGGAGCTGTAAACATAGACTTGCTTCAAAGTGGCAGACAGCACAGACTACACTTCACCACAGCCCCCTGGAGCTGTAAAGATAGACTTGCTTCAAAGTGGCAGACAGTACAGACTACACATCACCACAGCCCCCTGGAGCTGTAAAGATAGACTTGCTTCAAAGTGGCAGACAGTACAGACTACACATCACCACAGCCCCCTGGAGCTGTAAACATAGACTTGCTTCAAGGTGGCAGACAGTACAGACTACACATCACCACAGCCCCCTGGAGCTGTAAAGATAGACTTGCTTCAAAGTGGCAGACAGTACAGACTACACATCACCACAGCCCCCTGGAGCTGTAAAGATAGACTTGCTTCAAAGTGGCAGACATTATAGACTACACATCACCACAGCCCCCTGGAGCTGTAAAGATAGACTTGCTTCAAAGTGGCAGACAGCACAGACTACACATCACCACAGCCCCCTGGAGCTGTAAAGATAGACTTGCTTCAAAGTGGCAGACAGTACAGACTACACATCACCACAGCCCCCTGGAGCTGTAAAGATAGACTTGCTTCAAAGTGGCAGACATTATAGACTACACATCACCACAGCCCCCTGGAGCTGTAAAGATAGACTTGCTTCAAAGTGGCAGACAGCACAGACTACACATCACCACAGCACCCTGGAGCTGTAAAGATATACTTGCTTCAAAGTGGCAGACAGTACAGACTACCTAATCACCACAGCCCCCTGGAGCTGTAAAGATAGACTTGCTTCAAAGTGGCAGACAGCACAGACTACACATCACCACAGCCCCCTGGAGCTGTAAAGATAGACTTGCTTCAAAGTGGCAGACAGCACAGACTACCACATCACCACAGCCCCCTGGAGCTGTAAACATAGACTTGCTTCAAAGTGGCAGACAGTACAGACTACACATCACCACAGCCCCCTGGAGCTGTAAAGATAGACTTGCTTCAAAGTGGCAGACAGCACAGACTACCACATCACCACAGCCCCCTGGAGCTGTAAAGATAGACTTGCTTCAAAGTGGCAGACAGCACAGACTACCACATCACCACAGCCCACTGGAGCTGTAAACATAGACTTGCTTCAAAGTGGCAGACAGTACAGACTACCACATCACCACAGCCCCCTGGAGCTGTAAAGATAGACTTGCTTCAAAGTGGCAGACAGTACAGACTACCACATCACCACAGCCCCCTGGGGGTTGGGGGTAGGAAAAGACCCACCGCGTTTCTTGTGCGAATCGTAATAGGCGAAATCGTTATTTGACTCGCTCTTGTTCTAACCAGCGCTAGTGATTTTTCGTGTTCAATGGCCTTAAATAGCCTCCAAAGCCTGAGAGGCCATAATGCCCCATGTATCATTCCCAGGAGTAAAACGGGTACCTGTGAAGGCTGAGCTGGAAAATTTTGAAAGATAACTTTGGCGCGTTCATTAGCAGCCTGGTTGCATGCTTGCCAGGGAGTTGAGATGTGGTTGAAGTGATCAGAAGAGGCAGCCCAACGAGCAGGGGGTAAATGTGTGCAGTTTGAGCATCCATCAATGGCTGGAAAAGTCGCAATATATCGCACTATGGCGCAATATGTCGCAATATGTCGCAACATGTCGCAATATGTCGCACTATGGCGCAATATGTCGCAACATATCGCAATATGTCGCAATATGTCGCACTATGGCGCAATAATTCAGTCACTTAAGTTACCCGTGAAAGCACGTGGTTCATGCGACAATTTCTCCCTCAAATCTGACTTTTATGCAATTCGATGCTTTACCCACTTTGCATCTGTCTCACGAACTGATTCTCAGCCTGCACATGGAAAACACACACCTCCCCAGTAGGACAAGAAGCATCAACGTGCAGATGTTAGCAAAGAACGATCAACCTGTCTGTATGAGCGTTCCACTTCTGCTACTGCTGCTGTATGCCGCTCTGAGGTCTCCCAGCATTTCAATACACTTTTCATCTCTTTGATCCTAGCCTACAGCACGAGCTGCCTCCGTAACTTATCAGCTGGAATGGTGTGGTCTTTGTATTCTGAGGACCGCTAAGCAGTCCCCTCTACCACTGCACCTAAGTCCGAGAAAATGTGAGTGTGTGTGGATATGTATGTGTGTGTGTGTGTGTTTGTGTGTGTGTGTGTTTGTGTGGGTACGTGTGTGTATATGTGTGTGTGTGTGTGTGTGTGTGTGTGTGTGTGTGTGTGTGTGTGTGTGTGTGTGTGTGTGCGTGTGCATGTTTGGGGGAGATGGCGTTTGAAGTCGAAGTTCCGTCTTTACGACCTCGTCAAAGCGAATCAAAAGTAAACTTAAAGGAATGTTTAAATAGCATACATCTCGTACATCGTCGTCTTTACCGTCGCAGGAGTCATTACTCTGCCATGCTATACGGCTCAGTCGTCCACGAATGTAATAACGTCGCGACGAGCAGATAAAGCAATTGGCGACGTCTCGCTAAATAAAGTTCTCTCAGTGAAAAATCCGACTGATGTTGATATGAGTCCTGCGTTTTACAAACCACAGTAACGTTGCATTTGCGTTTGCGGCTATGGCAAAGTAATAACAGCGACAATATTGTGGATCTGAACAGCGTCGACAAACACTCACAAACAACAGAGATGTGGAAAGCTGGGTGAGATCATCTTCCATCTGTCGGAATATAGACAGTTGAAGTCATTGCCTCCCTGACATTTCGCCTCGATTCAGCTTCCCCGTATCCATTCCTCATTAGCAGGAACGAGCATGCAGTCACAAGCTCCTCTGCCATTCAGTTGCCCCCAGCTGAGTGAAGCCGTTAGCGAGACGTCAGTGACCTTTTCAGGAAACAAAGAGTGCATGAGCGTCTGGAGAGTGGCCAACACCGATGGAAGAGGCACGCTGCGGATTCGAGCTCCATCAAGGAGCACGGCCGTGCACCTGCTGCCAGATGAACGGCGTCTGCAGTTGTCGAGTCCAGAGACCCCCCCAGAGAGACTGTGATAACGTGTGACGATCGCAAGCACTGTCTGGTCCCTCCCGCCCCAGCTGCATGCTTTCAAGAGCACCACCCCTCGACCCCCCTATCCCCCATGTGCCCTGCACACGTGCCAGAGGAATGATAGGGTGGAACTCGATATGACTGTCATAGGCTCCTTAACAACCGCTCTGGGGAAAAGATCTATGTGAAGAGATGCTGCGGGTTTTCTTCGAGACATTCTAAAGAGGTTGTTAGGCTTTCAGACAATAGCACTTGACATATTTTTAGACCAATTTCAAGAAAGCCTAAATGGACGGAAGATATTATTATTATACACGAAGACGCATACACCATTATCGTCTTAAGTGGTACGGATACTTAATCATTTTGACTGTTTGCAATAGACCGTTGGTACACGTAATCATTTCTGAGCAGGCGGACTCGAAGCAATTTGCGTCTAGAATGGAAAAGTTCCACAAGACCAAGCTAGGACACAAAGTGTAGTGTCTGTGTGCGTGCCTGAGTGCGTGTGTGTTTGTGTGTGTGTGTGTGTGTGTGTGTGTGTGTGTGTGTGTGTGTGTGTGAGAGAGAGAGAGAGAGAGAGAGAGAGAGAGAGAGAGAGAGAGAGAGAGAACGGGCTTATACTCGAATGTTTACAAAATGTGTCACCTGAAATGACTTTACGCACGCATACAAAAGTAATATCTTCAGTAAGAACATGCAGACGATCGAGCACATCTACATACATTAACATGAATATTCGTTTTAAAATCCCATTTCATATGCGTAAACTCACAGAATTTCAATTCTGTCCAACTGCTCTACTAAGAAGAGAGTTGAACACGTTTCCATCAAACATGTAACGCTACTATTTTTTCACATAATTGTGAAACTCTGTCTTTCTATCCAGTATAGTCATTGGTCACCCTTATAACAAATAATAATCGTCGTGAAGTGATGTAAATTTGATCCACACGGCTTTGGGTGAGCACCACAGGTAGGTGTTTTTCAAATAAACCCCGCAGCAGAGACATTTTGATTGAAAGTAACGTTAAAACACTCGTACTTGGACGTCTGATAGAGCGCTTAGGAATGAACGAAGCCGAATATAGAAACACACGGAAAGCAAAGGCCCTGCAGTAATAGTATACATGCCACGAATGCAAAAAGAAGTTAGCTCGGAAATTCACACCTGATGCTGACTGTAAAATGCTTGCAAGTAAAATGGTAATGATAACTTGCTGCGTTGCGTGCGTGTATACTTCTGGAATTTTATCGCGCACAGCTGCAAACATGAATACAAACCACGTGTTGGTGTTGATTATCATTTTCTGCTTACTCGCTTGTGCTGTTGATAAGGTATACTCAATAAAAGCTTCAGAATCCCAGTTACTCCGTCTGAGCATGATGTGAACGCATCCCTCATGTGCAGACCTGTGCTGGCATTCAGTGCCTACGTTGAGCATGAAAGCTCACTCCTAAGACGCCTGTACACTGGCCATAAGATATTACGGGGGAAAAAGAAATCGACGAGTAGAACGACATTCGATTTCCACCGGCACCATGCAAGATGTCTCATGGACCAGTTTTACCTGGATATCTATTCATCCCATTCGGCATCAGATCGCAGACTTGGGTTCCACTTAAAGGTAAAAAAAGCAAAGGTGTGGATTTTTTTAATATAGCGACTTATCACCCATGCCTGGATCTCAAACCGCTTTTCACTTTACCCCCGATCACCGAGCCACTTTGTCAATCCTTCCATAAGGATTTCAGGGGAGGCGAGAAGGACTGGAACCCACAGAAGGGTTCCAAACAGCGCCAGTGAATATCACCCTCTGCACTCCAAACCCGCAGGCCTTTCCCTAGGGACCAGGCAACGCTCCAAGATCCACTCCTCTCCTCCCCACCAGGGGGATCTATGCTTTCCCCCTCTCCTCCCGTCTGCCCTTCCCCATTCCCCCAACTCCTCGCTTTTCATACCCTTACACGTGCTGACGTCAACAGAGCAAGCGGACCGGAAGTTAGCCTGCGGATGGTGGTTTCATGACGGGCAGCACGTTGCTGAAGGGTCTGCGGGAAGGAGAAAAGTGGAGGCATGGGTGGCAGCCGCTTGGAGACCAGTCGTGACCGATTGGCCAGCCTGGCCCCCTGCCAACCCCGCGTTGGTTGCGCTGAGATCGATGAACACTCGGTAGAAGGTGATCGATGATGCTCGGTAGGCACCTGACATCCTGGTCCGCAGTGTTTGCGGCTAACGTGGCGTAAACGTTCGCATTTCGCTTGAGAAGAAAACGCGCATCGCTAAATTGGCGAAACGTTGGGTCCTTGAAGAAGACAACTGAACTTCTTCAGAGGCACACTGATGCCAGTTTTTACAGTGGCTACTGATTACAATCCAAATACGACCAGACGGCAATTTGCATCAACGCAGAGCAACCTTCAGCTTTACTTTCTTCTCCTGTGCTGCAGAAATAGGTAATTCGGTAACTGCTTTCCAGACAGAAATAGAAGGTCTCTCTTGTCGCCATTACACAACTCTAAGAAATGGACTCTGATGGGCAAAATTGGCATTTCTGATACGAGGTTTGTTCAAAGATAGCTCATCTTATTAGGATTGCCTTGGTGAGCAATCTCAAGTTTTGACAAATGGACATACTGCACACCGTGTTGCGAACATTTTCACAGAGGCTACGATGACTGTCTAGCACGTTGTCATGTGTTGTGTTTTGCTCAGATGAAATCATACAGAATTTTGCGGTGCACTGTGAAATAATCAAGCCTGTAACGTCCTTGACAGAGACGCCCGTGATGACAACGGAGTGTTTGGCCACAAGATGGTGATGTGTGCTTATGGTGGCAGTTACGGTGGCAGTGGATGTGATGGTAGTGGTAGTTGTGGTGGTGGTCATTATGATGTGGTAGAGAGGTTGTGGTCGTGGTAGCGTGAGTGGCAGTGATTGTGGCAGTATTCCTGGCGGTGCTGGGGATGGTTATGGTCGAGGTGGCAGTGGCGATGGTAGCTGTGGTGATAGTGGTGGCGGTGTTAACAAAGATGATGGTGATCCTAGCAGCACCAGCAGAGTGGGTTAGGGGGAACGGGACTGATGGCGATGACAATGCAACTGCTGAATAAAGCTGTTTTGATTTGCTGCTCACTTTTCAGGATATGTTCACACGCTAATAATTTCGTACTTTTCATTTGTTAGAAAAAGCAAAGCCATTTCTTCCCAGAAGTGCGTTTACTTTTACTGCGGCAACACTATTTTCCTCCAAAGAAGATATCAGGTATGGCTCTATGATAAAGCAGCCATCTAAAGAGGTCTCGTTTTTTTCAAACAAAGAAATTTAATTTAAACGATCAACATTCATGCATATTCATTTTTTAAACGTGCATTAGTAAAAGTGCCAAGACACCTCAAGAAATAATGACAACTTTTTCGCGCCTTTTCAAGAATCTGTCTTGGGTCACTTTCACAGAATAATTTTGCACCGACACTTAACATTCATGTTCTGACTATAGTAGCACATACTTTTCATCTACACCAAGAGGTCGACACCAGGACGACAGAAGCCAATAAAAGCCCACCCTGTCATGGCCTTCGCCTCTGGCGGCTAAGTGTGAGGATAGAGAGGAGAACGACACAAAAACCACTGGTGTCACCAAATAATGGACTTGACGAAGACGGATGCGCTACAAAAGCGTGAACTAATGTAAAACGAAGCGGTGACCCCGACATATCAAAGGTCCACTCGGCAGGAAGTTGTCAGCATGCGAACCAATCACAGCGAGTCAACCCGATCCATCTGCTGTCAGAAGACCTGCAAGGTGAAGCAAAAAGCAAGAATTCCAAAGTACTTCTCTCAGGCTTCTGCTGCTGAAAAGGATATTGCAGCAGGGGCTGATTGATGGCCTTTTCACTCTACCCGACACGAGGAAGGGACGAAACTGGGGTCTATCGTCGCTTAGATTTCAATACAAGATCGCTACTTCCGGTTCCGGAGAAGAACCACTAAAGAAAAAGAAAAAACGCAGTCTTGAGAGATTACAAACATGCTTCTTCGACAAGACATAGACTGCGCCATCGTTTGAATAGAGCTGCTTACTTTGAATAATGCTATAAAAGACAATTTAGAGAGGGCACAGGGGTACGTACCTGTAACAAATGGACTCAGATGATGCATAATTACATCGAAATATTTCAGAGTAGCCTGGCAAATATACAGTGTGTACAGTGTGTGAAGCGATGAAGTTTCCAGAGTTCAGTACTTTGGTGGGACAATCATTAATGCAATCTCCATGGCACTCACGTATTTGTAATATTACCGCGGTGCTGATCTCCGGCAGGGTTATTTTTAGTCTTTTATACTATTTGGAGGAAATCTTCGTATCCAATCAAGCCATACATAGACTCCGTATGTTTCCGTCATGGACACGCAAACATCTCTTGAGTTCCCTTATTTAGAGCGTTGGCTTGTGTTCCTCTTATAGCATGATCTTACGAAAGGTCGACCCAGATAGCCTCTGACGATGATGACATTAATCGTGTTTTGCTCAGGGCTTCGGAGTATTTCTTGGTTTTCTGTCTAGATGCCATTTGAAGATCTTGTATGTTTTCTCTTGTAATAAGAAAGGTCCAACCAATCATTTGATGGCTGACCTTTTACAGTGTACAAGAATAGGTACACAGGAAAACATTGACATCCTGCCTTGTCTTTACTTATTCGGAAAGTTTTAAGAAATGTATCTATGGTACCATGTCGACAGCACCAAACGTGCTCAATCCATTTGCATAATGCGGCAGAGTAAGATCATGGCGTGATGGTGCATTCATTGTAATTCAAACGTAGTATTTTGCTGTTCGTCCCGGTGTGATCGAAAATGCTGTCCTGTTTCAGTCCGGTACAATGATGTGAGCCTGAAACTACTAACTGAGATGCATTTCTGTAATAACATCAAAGTCATAGGATCGCCCCAAATGTTACAGCAGCGCCATTATGCAAAGTTCGGGCTGCAATGTCATCACAGTCCTAGCGCGGCAGGAGAGAAATAGTTCTACTCATTTCTAGTAAACCACTTGCAAATATTGAAAAATAATATTCCTTGTCATACACCGCATCACTAACCCTTAATTACCAAGACTGTAGAACTATTTCTATGATCTGCTCAAGTGTAGCGGCTGAAACACATTTTAAATCTTTGTGAAACTTTTATCAAATAAAGGTGATAAAAAGGACACATACCCAAAAATGCGACAGTTATATATGCGCATTATAAATAATATCCACTATGTTAAAACGAGTTTACCTTGGTACAAAGGTCTTTACACTTTTCGAGTTTAAATGAAAAGCATTATACAAAGATTAGCTTTTTTCCTCAAAGTTGTGTATTTACACCCGCCGTTAGCATGTTCAAGACGTCTAGCCAGTAATCTGACTTTTAAAGTGCCACGTGTAATATACTGCCGCAACGGCCCAATGCCCATCTCATCAGTTGGACCCCTGACTGATGGGCCCCCTGTGCCTGCTCCAGCGGCTCAGCTAGGGGCGGCATCAAGCAGCCAGAGAGACCCTCGTGGGGTATCGGGACGGGATTACAGTGTTGATCGGGATGCAAGCGTTAAAGATCACGCTTCTTTTCCATAGATAGCAGTCGAATACGATGTGACTGAAGAGAACACTTTTTAGATATTTAGAATCCTTGGCGGGGCTTACTGACCTGATGTTGTCCCTACGGTCCCCGGTAGTCTTTGTGGCTGCCTGGGCCTGTCTCTTGGCTGAACTACAGTAGCAAGCCCAGAATGCCCAGCAGCCAGGAGTTGCTGCTGAAGCGGGGGTATAGAACAGCTGCAACTATGATATTGTCCTCTAGCTCTAACACTTGATCTACGTCCAATCAAGTGCATGGGAATAGCTGAATTGACATGACATCAAGGACTGTGAGAACGACGTGTCCTTGACGTGAAACAACGTATTCAGTCACAAGCCGTCATCCGTCCATTACATTCTGATTTAATTAGGTCAAGTTATTGTTGCTTGAAATGGGGCAGGATGACAATATGCACAATTCATATTGAGTGCACATTGCGCCCATAACCCAGTGATTCTGACGCTGTGTAATGCTGCACCTTAAGGACATCCTACTTTTCGCCAACCGAAAAGACTGTCTGTGTAATGTATGATGCGGCAACAAAATCGGTCGCGACTTTAAGAAACCGAAGAAGAGCTACACTGTTTACCATTACCAAAGCTGTCGAATTCA
>JAWQFJ010017594.1:50000-52307 GCA_034096865.1 Theodoxus fluviatilis
GAAGCTAGCTGAGAGAGAGAGAGAGAGAGAGAGAGAGAGAGAGAGAGAGAGAGAGAGAGAGAGAGAGAGAGACTGTTGACTAAAAGGTCAAGAGAGAAACTGACGTTTTATAACTTATTAAAGTCAAACATGTTGTCATCCTGTCATACTGACAAAAGTGATGGGGACGGCATGTGACGTCCTGACTTGCAAGTATGTGCTGGAAACGTCGATTTATGACCACTTGCAGATCAGCACACAGTCTGCTGAGGCGCATGTTGAGCGAATACACCTCCGAGGGGACTAAAACAATTACAAGTCATAATTCAATACAAAAAGCATCGTTCGTGAATAGTGAGGCATCATCGACATGCTCGGCGTTTAAAAACAGAAATCACCCGTTTGAAAACTGTACAAAGCTACACAAATCCGCACTCTTGTTTGTAGTCCGACTAGAGCGGTTTTATCGAGTGCAGCACTCAAAATAAGTCAAGATATTTGGCGTTCGGAAATTCCGACAGTCATAACAAGTATATCCAAATTCTGGTCAAGCAACGATATGTGTTAGAAACTGTGGTTTGAAGTCTGCAAAAAGTGTCATGTACTGGTGCACCTTAATACGTGTACGTCATTTCATTCCGATGCTTCTCGAACGCCTTGAAACTATGTACATTTATCTTTTCTACCTCGTTTACGGAATCGGGCTCATAATTTTCCTTTCACGCTAGAGAGTCTGCGTGGTGATTTCTCGACTGCCATGCAGAATCTTTCGTTTCTCATGACAAATCATTTCCCTTTTTTCCCAGTGGTGTCTGGTGTACAATGTGCAAGGGAGAGCCACCATTTTGAGAGAAATAGCGGGAAAATGGACGACCGATGCGTCTCAGCCGAAGATCCGCAACATCACGGCAGCATTGGGTGCGGCCGAGTTCACTGTCGACCTCGCGCCCATTAACCGTCCATCCTACTTGGGAGTCCGAGTGGCGCTCTTCGGGGACCGTTGGCGGAAACGAACGAGCACAGCCACGGCTGCAGACAGTCTGTGCAGTGCGCCAGGCTTTTCAGGACTGGAACTGATTGGAAGGGCCGGACAAGGTGACAAGGAAATGGACGGGAGTGCCCATGACCCACCATTACTGCCAATAAGGGGTAGAGGACTCCAGTCGAGATGAGCACATGGGCCATTAAGTCTTTAGAGTGGCTAGTGAGAGCAAGAATCGAGAAAGGAGGAGGAAAGTAGAAATGGAAGAGCTGTGAGGTGAAGTGGGCAAAGCTGAGCAGAAAGGGCAGAAAAGGACAATCGATGAAGTGGGTAAAGATGGCAGTGTGAGCGGAAATCTTGAGAGTGGATGCGAAATGGGGTAAGACTTGAAAAGAGGCGTGAAGACAGACGGGGGAAGTCAGACTGGGAGACCAAAAATGACAAGCGTTGTGGGAGTTTGAGAGAGCAGTGACAACGGGAATTGAACAGAATGGGGGAAAGTAGATAGCAATGGAAAAGAGGCAGGAGGAAAGCTGCAAAGTCGACAGGAGCACCGAGAGGATGAAGAAATGGAAGGATGAGCGGATGATGATGATGATGATGATGATGAATATGTCCACTTGTATGGCGCACATATCCATGCTGGCAGCATGCTCAAGGCGCAGGAGATTGGGGGGAAGGGAGAAAAAGTTAACAAAACAGAGACTGGTGCACAGTCCTTCAGTCAGGTATGTCCTTTCATTTAGACTATTTACACAGATCCCAAGTCAGAAAAGGTGAGTCTTCAGAGTGCTCTTGAAGTCCTCTAGTGACTTCACTTCTCGCATGGTCTGGGGGAGCGCATTCCACAGGGTTGGACCACTGTAGGAGAACGAGCGGCGACCCAAGCGCTTCCCTATGTGGCCGGCCCTACTGGGTGGAGCCAGCAGTGACTGGGAAGCAGAGCGAAGACATCTGGGGGGGGTTGTGGAGAGGAAGAGAAGGAGCGAGAGAGAAACAGAGGAAGGAATGAGGAACTTTTTTTGCATCTGAAAGAATACAAACAAAATCGTTAGGACACGCAGTGCGTGCTCCAAACACTATACAGTTAAGTTGCCTTGTTCCTCTCGTCCAGATGTTAAATACCACAAGAAACAGCTGTCAAACAGATTAGATGTTGTTCTTTTCCTGTCGTCTGAGATATGCTTTATGGCTTTGAATGCGTAACGTGAAATAACTTTGAAACAAGACGGTGATATGAATGCACGAAGCTTAACCACAGCTGTCATCACAAGCCGACAAAGTTGGTGTGGAAATGAGTAGTTGTAACAACTGTGACAGTTGTAGGTCCTCAGCCCTTCAGCTGT
>JAWQFJ010017595.1:5000-17500 GCA_034096865.1 Theodoxus fluviatilis
CTCTCTCTCTAACTCTCTCTCTCTCTAACATTCTCTCTCTCTCTCTAACATTCTCTCTCTCTAACATTCTCTCTATCTCCATCTCTCTCTCTCTAACATTCTCTCTAACATTCTCTCTATCTCCATCTCTCTATCTCTCTCTCTCTAACTCTATTTCTCTCTCTCTCTAACTCTCTTTCTCTCTCTCTCTCTAACTCTATTTCTCTCTCTCTCTAACTCTCTCTCTCTCTCTAACATTCTCTCTCTCTCTAATATTCTCTCTCTCTAACATCTCTCTCTCTCTCTCTAATATTCTCTCTCTCTCTAACATTCTCTCTCTCTCTAACATTCTCTCTCTCTCTAACATTCTCTCTCTCTCTAACATTCTCTCTCTCTCTAACATTCTCTCTCTCTCTCTCTCTCTCTCTCTCTCTCTCTCTCTCTACCCTTTTAAGTCTGCACTTTCAACAGTTTAGTTATCAGAATCCCTCTTTTCGTCTTAAACCCTCGGCGTTGAGAATTTTGCATGTTTGTCTATACCAAACTGAAATCAGCTTCTCTCCGCGAGAAATTTACTTTCGCCACCATAAGCGACATCTGGGAAATTATTGCATTGACTGGGTACCAGCTCGTTCTCCGACATGTTGGCCGAACTGCATCGATTTCCTCAGTTGCTGTGATCAACTTACGAAGGTTTCACTTGCAGTTTCAAGGTAGTTGATGGAAATGGCTACCTTGTATGCAGTTGTCATGGTGGCAAGAAATGACATCTGTGACATTCGAACTGTTGAAAGAAACCAGTGGCTTGTTCTTGTTATATTGACGAGGGCTGCTGTGCTCGTTGTCATTTTGTATGCCGTGTGTGGTAACTGTTGTAACATTTGCAACGTTCTGATTGCGTCGCTAACACACTTTAGCATGTGCTGAATCTCTGTAGTTCTTACGTTGCATCTCTGAGGCGCTTTTCCCAGGACTATAACATGTCCGTCAAAGGGAATCGGAGAGGCGTTTCCGGTAAATATATTTACTTTAAAAAAACGTAATTGCTGTAATTATACGCAATGTCCAGTTAGTCAGTTTTTATAATAAATCCGTTTCCAAATCCAAACACTGTCTGCTTTTTTCTTCCAACTTTGATACCGACTCCTGTATAATTACGGTCATCACTTTTTTTAAAAGACCGGAAACGACTTTTCGATTGGCTTTGAGCAGCGTATCGTATCCTGCGTTCCGTTGCACTCTGCTTCATCTCTGCTACGATGTAGCAGCCTCAAGAGTTTTGATTGGTTGGTTTTATGTAATAACTTTAAAAGCACATTATCATTAAAAGTATAGGGTTTTGGAGGCCTTCTTTGAAAACACGAATCCACAATATCGTTTCACACTCAAATGTATCACTCTTGATCGAAGAAACGACGTAATAAAAGCATTAGGGTCGAAAATCGTTCATATACAATCTTTGGTGACGTTTCACCCAGTGGCAGAGGTCAACTTCCTGTCAAGGTCGCGCAGCAGCGAGAGCATCTCAGAAGGCGCTCTAAATGCTTCACACTAGAGAGCGCCACTTGCTATGCCTAGCAACGATAAAATCATGGATCTATAATAAATATAGATCCATGGATAAAACTACAGAACTAATTGGAAGTCACTCAATGGACTTGCACGGTAAACATGCTTCGAACCATGGTGTTTACAAACCATGGTGTTTACAAACCATGGTGTTTACAAACCATGGTGTTTACAAACCATGGTGTTTACAAACCATGGTGTTTACAAACCATGGTGTTTACAAACCATGGTGTTTACAAACCATGGTGTTTACAAACCATGGTGTTTACAAACCATGGTGTTTACAAACCATGGTGTTTACAAACCATGGTGTTTACAAACCATGGTGTTTACAAACCATGGTGTTTACAAACCATGGTGTTTACAAACCATGGTGTTTACAAACCATGGTGTTTACAAACCATGGTGTTTACAAACCATGAAAGTGGCAAACGTGCCGATTGCTTTCAAATTTCGAAGAAATAAATGTTTTCGTGCTCTCATCACCGTGGCAGAGTGGATTGTATGTCTTGATTTGATATCTGTAGTAAACGTCGGCATTTATACCCATGAGTGTAATGATTTAGCAAGACGACACACAATTTGGGATTCCCTTGACCTTCTTCTATGACTGGGAATGGTTATCTCCATTTTGTTATTAATGGATTTTCACTCCTAATGCTTTTATGAAGTTGTCTATTCGATCAAGAGGGATATAATTGAATGTGAAATTATTTAGGGGATTCATGTATCCAAAGAGGGCCTCTAAAACCCTCTACTTGTAATGGTCACGTGCGTTAAAAATAATTCAAGAAACCGACCAATCGAAACTCCTGAGCCTGCTACTTCGTAGCAGAGATGAAGCAGAGTGCAACGGAACGCAGAGATAGTCTGGGAGCGTGCCTCTGGTCCTGCCGCAAGCTGCTGATCATGGCGCACAATTCTGACATCATCACTAATAGTTTTTCAATACAAATTGTTACCACATTACCCGAATACGTATTTGTATAGGCCTAGTACTGCGAACATAGATTTGTTGCGAGAAATGTACGAGTGAAAAAAATATTCAAAAAGTGAGATCGTAGAAAGTGATTTTGTTTAACTACGTGACAAAAAATAGGCATGCCTTAAAAACTACACATACACTCGCGAAACCAAAACTTTCCTCCAATTTTTGTGGAAGAGAACGCATCGATTGACAGATATTTACGATTCTATGCAGGACAGGAATGTGCTTTATGATAGTTGCTCGTGGGGAGTTGAAAAGACTGATTAGGTCAGCTACGCATGTCCGCTGGCCGCTTGTTCCGGAAGTTTGGTGAAGCTGTGACAATGGCCCCAGAGTCTGTCGGAATGCAGTGTAGTGGCGCGCTGCTGATTGCGAATCAAGCTCTATGTATGGAATGCAGTGTAGTGGCGCGCTGCTGATTGCGAATCAAGCTCTATCGACCACAGACTCTGACGCTCCTTTCGCCGCGGAATGGAAATGCTGGTTTCCGACGTTTTCCACGGCGTGTGCAGGCATAGTCAGTCTCCTACAGCTAAGATGGAAAAAAGTGGAATTTTCCCTAACAATGGATGCCAAGTTGCTCGTCATCAGTCACGAAGAATCAAAGTCGGCCTTCTGGTTCAAGTGGAGAAGGCTGATGTGCACGAGAGATAGGAGGTGCATGAACAAAGCGTCTGCTCGGCTTGAAACTTCAGATGAATAAAAGCTTCTTCCAGAACATGCTTGGGCAGAAATACTAAGAGAGGAATTGGAAACAACCCGTGGGAAATAAAATGGATGCAACGCCTAAAATCAAAAGGGATTCCTTAAAAGTCCAATGCTAATTAGATGGAGATGCCCGACCTAGCTTAGGGACAGCAATCACAAGATGGTCTCTGCCATGCGATCTTCAAGGTTCTTCTGAAGCAGGGGAAAAAGTGGAAGCGATTGTATCTTCGAACATGGGGCTTTCAAGACTCTCCACTGTATGAAATCATTCTGGGCAGAGCCAGCCTGGTACATTCCGTTGTTATTCATGTTTAAGTTGTTCGTCCGTGATAGATTATATCGTGTTCTCTCATTCTCTTTGGGAGAGGAATGGTATTGCGAATCTTTCTCGCCTGATTTTTTTCCATTTTGTCGTGGACAGGTGATAGTGATGCCTACATAATTCAGCTCGCCGATATAAACGGTATGTTCGCTTGTGACAACGATTCAGACCTATGACAGCGTGTTAAGCGAATAGAGATGGCTGGTGGTAAAGTATTCACCACATTCTCATATGCAGAAATACTATTTGTGGTGCCATGTCTGCAGGGATAACACATCCTTGTTGAAAAAAACTGTGCAAAAGTGACACGAATGTAGGTGCCATTTACCCAGCATTCCTGGAAGCCATGACTGCAGACCACTGTTGATGAAGGCAGAAGCAGGAGTTAAAGCTGGTACTGCTGTGAGAGGTGAGGTGTACCGTAATGCCATTGCAATTTGATACGACCTCACACCAACGTCGGGTTGGAATACTTCATAGGAATCGGGCATGGTGCCGGTACGTGACTCGTACGTCCTGTCTGTGTGTTCAGTTGTTGGGCGCCAGTAAGAGGTTCACACTATTGGGTTATGATCGGGAAGTAAGGTGTTAAAGTAGTGTAGACCCAAGCATCGGTACTAAGTCAGCGTTTAAAATCACGACCTTTTCCTTTACCCTCAAAACGGAGTACAGATAAAGCGAACCAAAATGAGGAGGGCTTCATTGAAGAGAAGAAACAGTTATCAGGAGAAAGCACGACTTTGGTCTGGTACAATTGTTCCAAAGCTTTTCGCTGTATAAATAGACTACACAGTCACAGAATACTCCAGCTCGACTTATCAGACATAGTACACTGTCACCTCAGGACAAAAAAGGGACTCAGAACGAACAATCAGCTTTTGTCAGAAAAGAATATCCTCTCCTGGTTATCACGCAACAATATAAAAGCTGTGATGCCCTTACCGCAGTGGGAATTGTATATGAAGAATCATACGCCAAAACCAATGAAGTTTCCCTTAGCAAATCCCAAAGACATGTGTGGAGATAACGGCGACAGATCATTGAACCCTGGGGAGCGACGTGGACTTATTACAGCTGTGATGTTCATGTTGCATACATGCTGCGCTGTAGCAAAGGTCACGCAATGGCTGGCCATGCAAAAGGTCACAAAGCAAGCTGTTCCACGGATGAGACCTGCCTCTTTCCTTTCAACGCTAGGATAAGAACCAGGTGTGGTCTGTTATTACTATTACATAGTATTAGCTAACGCAAGTGTCAGCGTAAGCGTGCTCAGAGGTACAATCTCATATGCTAGCTTGTTAATTGGAATACCAGTTCGAATCTCGCAAAGCAAAATCAGATACGCAAAAGCTTAATAAAAAGTATATTAAAAACCTGGGACTGGACGGCAAAAGAACAAAATGATAAACAGTGAAACAGTAAAGGCTGTAAACAATGCAACACAATATATTTTCAAAACCTGAGCCTATCCGTTTGACAATCTTCTTTGGGAAAAACAGTTGTTCACGTTTACTACTGGAAACTAAATATTTCGCTTTTTTTTCTTCGGATAGGGTTGGGGATGGGGGATGGGGGATGGCAGGTGTGTGTGTGTGAGTGTGTGTGTGTGTGTGTGTGTGTGTGTGTGTGTGTGCGTGCGCGCGCGCGCGTGTGTGTGTGTGTGAGTGTTTGTGTGTTTGTCTGTGTGTGTGTGTGTGTGTGTGTGTGTGTGTGTGTGTGTGTGTGTGTGTGTGTGTGTGTGTGTGTGTGTGTGTGTGTGAGTGACAGACTCAGGTCTCATTTTGCAATGTCGAAAAACCTCGAATCAAGCCTTTTCCATATAAATCCTGAAGCCCTCTAACGCGAAACTGCTGTTGTGAAGTGCTCTTTAGGGCTGATGAGATTTGCTTTTTCTAATGTAATGCCAGACAGGTGGGCGGAAAATCGTTGCCTCCCTCAATTACAGAATGGCTGACAAAGCTATAAACTTAAAAGACAGATGATTCCGAAGTCAGACACACACTCACACACACACACACACACACACACACACACACACACACACACACACATCACGACACACGACAGAGTAGAGAGAGAGAGAGAGAGAGAGAGATGGAGGAGGGAGGGAGGGAGGGAGAGAGGGAGAGAGAGATAGAGAGGGAGGAAGGGAAGGAGAGAGGGAGGGAGGGAGGGAGTGATTGAGTGAGTGAGTGAGGGAGAGAGAGAGAGAGAGAGAGAGAGAGGGAGAGAGAGAGAGAGAGAGAGAGAGAGAGAGAGGGAGGAATGGAGGGATGGATGGATGGAGGGAGGGAGGGAGGAGAGAGAGAGAGAGAGAGAGAGAGAGAGAGAGAGAGAGGGAGAGAGAGAGGGAGAGAGAACTGACAAGACGGAAAGAGGGACTGACAAACACACAGACAGATAAAGCAGGCACACACACATTGACATACAAACACACGTAGACACACAAATAGACACATTTAGAAACACACGCGCACACACAGACACAGACACACAGACACACATACAAACACACACATTGACACACACACACACACAAACTCACTCACACACACATTGACACACACGCACACACGCACACACACACACACACACACACACACACACATACACACTCACACACACTCACACACACATTGACACACACACACGCGCACACACGCACGCACACACACACACTCACACACACACACACACACACACACACACACACACACACTCACACTCACACATTGACACACACACACGCGCACACACACACACACACACACACACGCACACACACACACACACACACACACACACACACACACACCACACACACACACACACACACACACACACTCACACACACACACACACACACACACACACACACACACACACACACACACACACACACACACACACACACACACACAGAGGCAGACGGAGAAATCTGCCTCGGTGTCGACCAGGATATCCCTAAGACCAGCAGGCTCCCCATACCAGAACCTTCCTCTCAGACTGTGCCAGGCGCAGCTGTGACGGCTGAAGACCAGGGATTCCCGGCAGAGTCTGGGCCGGGAACGCTGCTCTCTGGGGAGGTTGTGTTTGCGCAGAAGTATTAGTCAATGCCTCAAAGAGGAAACGGGGAACGTTCGATCACGGTTTCTCCTCTTCAGATCGCAAGCCGCGGATGGTGCCAGAGATGGTGCGGATGACAAGTTCGAGGAGGGTTTTGTCAGCGGGCTTTGCTCTCCCAATATCATTAGCACGGATCGTGACAGGATGGCATACTCGGCTGTCCCCCATCCCTTTATTCCGCGCGAACACCCGTCTCTGACAGCGCTGCAAGTTTGGACATCAATTGTTACTGATATGATCACTTGATCCGAAGATCCTCCCTGAAATGCCTCTGCGGACACTGTTCGATGGCCACAACGTATTGCCAAGATGGCTGACTTTAGAATAAGTGCCCGCAGTGTGTGCTGGATAAGGGCATTGAGTTGCTAATGAAGAAAGAGTTGTTTAAAGAAAACAAGGATTCATGGTTGGCTGTCAGTAACACTTCTAGTGTGAAAAAGGTTGAGGAAAATATTTCTTTTCCATTTCACTATCGTATGTGATAATTGTAGATTATACTCTTAGGATCATAGTTTGGTGTAAATTAGAAACTGATCACTTGATAATGGACAAGAAATGTATTTATTTGCTTATTCAATATGCTATTTATAAGCTAGACAACATTAGGAAAAATAAAATGTCAGTCAACTCATCGCCTTTTTATTCCAGAGAGGTAAGCATGGTATATGTAACGTGTATCAGAACTGGGTGACATGATGATGAAATAATTTCACGTCCGTGAGGTTTCTGTTTAGTCTAAATCACAAAGTAATAAAACAGCAAAGACGTATCCTCCACGATATGTGTATCATACTCTTTGCCTTGGTTATGAGGGAACCCCTACCCCGATTCTCGATTCCTCCCCCTTTTCCGTTGCGACTTCTTCCTCTCACTCCTTCATGTCATCTCTCTTTCCTTTTCATGCGTCTTCCATTGTGTCAAGTCCTACAACCACTGGGCTGCTCTTCCTGCTGTTGCTTCTCCTGCATTTGCTCCAGCTCGTTCATCTTCTTGCTCGTGGTCTTACTCCTGCTTCTTCTCTACCTCCTGTTGCTCCTTTTCCTCGTTCTCGCCTTCCTTTTCGTCAATCTCGTCTGCCGTCTCTTCGTCGTCCTCTCGTCTGTGTTCTGTCATCGTCCGCTTCGTCCTCTTCGTCGTCCTCTCCTCATTCTCGTCCTCCATGTCCAACTCCTCCTCTTGCTGCTTCTCTAGTACTTCATACTCCTCCAACTCCACCATCCCTCGTACTTTTGCTTCTGCTGCTTCTGCTCCACCTGCTCCTCCATCTCCTGTTTTTCCTGCTCGTACTTCTGTTCCTGCATCGTTTCCTGCTCTTATCTTTTGTCTCCTCCCTCACCTCCCCTTTCCGACACTTCCTCCCTACCTCCTGTCCCCTCTTCCTACCTTCCCATCTTCTCCCTCCCTCCCCCTTCCCGCCCCTCCTCCTCACAACTTGTCCTTTTTATCCACCTTGTTCTTGTTCTCGACCGTTTCTAACGCCTCCATCGCATGCAGTTGCTCTTCCGCCTATTCCTCAATCCGGACGGATGTGGACGGAAGTTTCTTCATGGGACGCTGCACGTGGTTTCCGTCCTTGCCGTCACTTCCTGGCTGCAGCCCGGTCCGTGTTCCTCGCTTCCGTTGTGCAGAGAAAGGTCAGGGGCCATCCCAAGGTCGCAGCTCCCATGCTGACGTCTCCACGGACGGTACGGCCATTGTGCCTGATGGTTATGGGGACTTCCATGAGCTCCAGCACTTAAAATAGACCAACCAGGAACAGCTTTTATTGGCGCTCATGCGTGTCGCCTTCATGGTCTATTTCGAACAGTCGCTTTGTGTATGTGTGTGTGTGTGTGTGTGTGTGTGTGCGTGTGTGTGTGTGCGTGCGTGTGTGTGTGTGTGTGTGCGCGCGTGCGTGTTTGTGTGCGTGTGCGTGTGTGTGTGTGTGAGGGAATTTTATTCCTTTTCTGATTTATTCCTCGCAAGTGGTTTTTCAAGTTTCTAAAAAAGAATAACTATAGCCGATTTCCGTCATAAACCCTACCCACCCACCCACCCACCTCTTAGATGCCAAAGTTTTCTCAATAAACCATCACAGCAGTCAATGTTCTTATGGAAGAACCTGTAATTCCATCTATCACAATACTTACAAATATTCACACTCCATCAATTCTTGCAAAAATGCTAATATTTTTTCCGTGAGCCAAGAACGCAGCTGAATCTTGTCTGTAAACGTTGGTAATAAACGCACGGCTTGGGTCTGAAAAGTAAGTCAACAACAACCAGGACGACAAGGACACAAGCGACAACAGCCAAAACTGGTTATCGACTGCTGCATGCAACGAAGTGCGTGCGCGTGGAATACATCATGCTCTGAACGCTTGGATAATGGAATTTTTGCCCGGTCGTGGCTTATGGTAGAGGAAGCAATGAGCAAAGAAACTTGTAGGGACCTGAGAGAGCGTATCACAAACTGCTTTCATTATCAGGCCCTATCGCTGTGGCAATTTCAGATTGTGGTTCCACTGTTGACCCAGGCGACCATTGCTCCTCATGGAGAGTTCTCTGTGCGACGTGATGCCATTTGTGCTTTTTTTGGTGTGCTGTTGTTCGTAGATCAACATTTAAGAAACAATGCGGTCGGCCATTTCTTCTAAATGTAAACCTGTTTAAACTTCTGCAAACATACGTAAATAAAGAAGTCGTACTACCGGTTCACTGAACTGATCTCATTCAATGAAAATGCTATGCGCTGTCAAACTATTGCTTCATTCCGATGCTCAGAAAGCGCGTTGTTGAGCATGTCTTTCCATGGGTCGATCTAACATGCTGATTAGGTAGATGCTGAAATGGAATAATAACAGTGGTAGATGTATGTTTTTTTCTCTACAAACGTCTTCAGCCAGTATCGAATTTGTTGGTGGGCCCGAGTTTTGTAGCTGTTCATTCTTGATAAGAACGGGAAAGGACTTGCAGATTTTTCAGAAAACGGATGCGAGTTTGGGCGTTTTCTTCTCTTTCCTTTCACTGTTTTCCTGAATCAATGGCGTCGAAGTATCCGAGGAAACAGGGCCACCTCAGCAGGTATGTGGAAGAACAAGCAGAGCATGCAAGCGTCAGCTTGTTTTCAATTGGATTGTATTGATTTTTGCATTGCCACTAAATCAATCGATCCTTCGTTTCCGTAGACCCGTGCGGTTCGTGCGTCGTCGTCTTCGGAACGGCACACGAAGTTAATCCCGAAGCTCAAAGCGAAAACTGTAGCATGAACAGCAGAAGTAGTATGATCACCAGGAACAACAACAACAAAATCAACATCAACAACTACAAAGACGACGACGACCATTCCAGCAGAAGCATCAAGAACAACAAAGATGACAAAATCTGTTACCATTTTTCACATTATCAGGCATTTTTACCGGTCTACCCGCCCCTGTGAGAGTGAGAGAGAGAGAGAGAGAGAGAGAGAGAGAGAGACAACAACAACAACAAAACAGTTTATTGTGTAGGCCTTTGGCCCATTACAATTGGATACAAAACATTATATTGCCAAAATAATTAATGTAGATAAGTAACTAATGCGAGAGCACAATGCATGAGAGAGAGAGAGAGAGAGAAAGAGATAGAGAGAGAAAGAGAGAAAGAGAGAGAGAGAGAGTGTGTGTGTGTTCGTGTGTATGTCTGTGTGTGCCCTTCCCCACCCTCTCTCTCTCTCTCTCTCTCTCTCTCTATCTCTATCTCTCTCTCTCTCTATCTCTCTCTCTCTCTTTCTCTTTCTATCTCTCTCTCTCTCTCTCTTTCTCTCTCTCTCTCTCTCTCTCTCTCTCTCTCTCTCTCTCCATAGAACACAGTTGAGCAATAGAGTCTGGGGTTGTCTACAGACAACGAGAGACATTTGGGCCAAGATGTCCGCCACTGTCTGGTGATTCTGAATGGAAGTGCCAGCACCACTTCGACTTTACCATTGCCCTAGTGCCTAGCGCTCCAAGGAGTTGCAGTCATTACACCTATTGGCATTTCATCACAAGAAGGCATGCAAGCAAGAAGGCAGACAGGCAAGCAGGCAAGATGGTATGCAGGCATGCAGGCAAGAAGGCAGACAGGCAAGCAGGCAAGATGGTATACAGGTATGCAGGCAAGAAGGCAGACAAACAGGTATGCAGGCAAGAAGGCAGACAAACAGGCATGCAGGCAAGAAGGCAGACAGGCATGCAGGTAAGAAGGCAGAAAGGTATGCAGGCAAGAAGGCAGACAAGCAAGCAGGTGTGAGGGTAGACAGGTATGCAGGCAAGAAGGCAGACAAACAGGCATGCAGGCAAGAAGGCAGACAGGCATGCAGATAAGAAGGCAGAAAGGTATGCATGCAAGAAGGCAGACAAACAGGCATGTAAGCAAGAAGGTAGACAGGCATGTAGACGAGAAGGCAGACAGACATGCAGGCAAGAAGGAAGGCAGACAGGCATGCAGACGAGAAGGCATGCAGGCAAGAAGGCAGACAGGCATGCAGGCAAAATGGCAGACAGACATGCAGATACTGTAAAAGAGCTCTCGGATGGTAGTTGTAGAAAGCTGGCCATTGAGAGAGACAGAGAGACAGAGAGAGAGAGAGAGAGAGAGAGAGAGAGAGAGAGAGAGAGAGAGAGAGAGAGAGAGAGAGGCGGGTTGGGGGGCAAGACGGCGGGAAGGAGACACACATATACACACACATGCAATATGCAATCACACACTCACACATACACACACGCATGCACACACGCACACACACACATGCACATACACACACACGCAGAGCGTTTCTGAGTACGAGGAAACAAAATGTCCCCATTAAAAGAAAAAAGACTTTGAACGCTTGAAGTGCATTCTTTTTTCTTCTCCTCCTCCTCCTCCTCCTCCTCCTCCTCCTCCTCCTCCTCCTCCTCCTCCTCCTCCTCCTCCTCCTCCTCCTCCTCCTCCTCCTCCTCCTCCTCCTCCTCCCTCCTCCTCCTCCTCTCCTCCTCCTCCTCCTCCTCCTCCTCCTCCTCCTCCCTCCTCCTCCTCCCTCCTCCTCCTCTCTCCTCCTCCTCCTCCTCCTCCTCCTCCTCCCTCCTCTTCCCCCCCCCCCTTCCCCTCCTCCCTCTCTCCTCCTCCTCTCTCCTCCTCCTCCTCTCTCCTCCTCCTCCTCCTCCTCCTCTCTCCTCCTCTCTCCTCCTCCTCCTCCTCCTCTCTCCTCCTCCTCTCTCCTCCTCTCTCCTCCTCCTCTCTCCTCCTCCTCCTCCTCCTCCTCCTCCTCCTCCTCCTCCTCCTCCTCCTCCTCCTCCTCCTCCTCCTCCTCCTCCTCCTCCTCCTCCTCTTCCTTATCCTCCTCCTCATCCTCCTTTTCTTCCTTCTTTTCCTCCTTCTTTTCCTTCTTTTCCTCCTTCTTTTCCTCCTTCTTTTTCTCTTGTCCTTCCTTCTCCTCCTCCTTTCTCCTCCTTCTCTTTTCTCTGTCAGCAACTTCGCATACAAAATACGCTTGAACGGAAATGCTTTGGCCGCCATTTTTAAAATGACCCATCTCTCGTGTTGCTGACTTTCCTTTACCCCTATGATAACACCAGCGTACCGTGGGGGCCTTCGAAATTATCTCCCCTGGCAAGATTATCTCACGTCGAAGCCTTACGTCGTCCAATGAAGAATGCATCGCCCTCGGATAGCTCGCTGAGAAATTCATTGCTCCCAATTCGACACTGGGGACATTGCGAAGCCCCGGAGAGCTGGAGGTTTTTGCCAACATCGAGATGGGCATATCGATGAGTATTGACTGGCGTCCCGCCACGATCGTTAAAGCGTCGGTGCTAGGAGTTTATTTTG
>JAWQFJ010017597.1:0-15496 GCA_034096865.1 Theodoxus fluviatilis
GCTGAACCTTCAGGTTTTGGCAGTAAAAGAAAAAAAAGATTGGGTTCGAACCCGCAACCTCTCGAGAAAAGAGGTGAAAAAAGTAGGATTCCAACCTGCAACCTCTCACGTGTACAACAGCGGGTGGGGTGGCTCTCTCTCTCTCTCTCTCGAATACCATACACACATTAAAAAAAAGAAGCTTCTGTGCGGATTGGTACCCGTATGCGCATCCCCTACAACCAAGCATGTCCCAGCAACAAAAAAATATTTGACGCGCTACCGAGTGAGCTAATCCATAAAGCTGTGAGGACCTCCAGTAAACCTGGAGGGATAAAAAAAATCCTTCTTTCTCCTTCACCAATGTCCAATCTCATCGAAATTACGTGACGTTATTCGACATCAAATGATCACGTCACAATCGGACCTAACTTCCAGTAAGTGTGCAAAATGTCAAGGAAATCCGTCCAGTAGTTTTTGAGATATCAGCCGTTAAGTCGGGACTGACAGACACACAGACAGACAAACACACAGACAGACAGACACACAGACTGACAGACACAGAGATAAAGCTGTGAGGACCTCCAGTAAACCTGGAGGGATACCACATGTATCAAAGCATAATTGTGGGACTGTCACTGCTACTGAATGCAAATTGATGATATTTGTCACTTGGATTGTTTGGTCATTGAAAACAAAAGAGAGAAGTCAGTGTTTTGTTGTTTTTTTTCTGACAGAATTTCCTCCTGATGGCTACTATGCACAGTGTCAAAAGGTTGAATTCATCATTATTGGAAGCAATTGCACCTGTTATGCAGTGTGTGTGTGCAATACATGCAGTACTAGTCTATGCTGGACTTGCTAGGCACTTTGTTCTAGGGATGCAGACTGTTTGAAAATCAACAGGTTGCACTCTTTTTCTCTTTTCCAGATTGTTATGTTTCCTGTTCTCATAAAAAATGTAGATATGTTGCTTTGGCAGCTCATTACGGCAGCAGGAATACATTTTGGAAAAACATTTTTGGGATGATGCGTTTGAATAGGTGTGGAGGAAGGATCACGATCAGTAATATCAGACTTTTTCATAGCTACTGGAAATACATGTATTGGAAAGTGTGCAAAGGCTAGATGCTGCATCAAGCAGATGATCCAAATGCAGTCTACTGTTCTGACCTGAAGACTGCAGTTTGTGGTGTGTCCCTTCAAAGTGGAGATGGGTGGGGGCAGGAGACAGGGAACAGAGAGAGAAAAGAAGAAACTGACAGACTTTAAGTTGGGTATCTTGCCATACTCCTCATTACTTCATACTGTCTGCAAGCATTTCTATGCTTATTCCTCCCTTCTCTGTCTGCTTGTATA
This sequence comes from Theodoxus fluviatilis, assembly GCA_034096865.1. Lineage (NCBI taxonomy): Eukaryota > Metazoa > Mollusca > Gastropoda > Cycloneritida > Neritidae > Theodoxus > Theodoxus fluviatilis. Next base: position 1,339 of record JAWQFJ010017597.1, read on the forward strand.
TTTCTCTGTGTGTGTTTCTCTCTCTGACTTACAAAGTGCATGTCAATACATATTTCTATGCCCTGAAATGTAGAGTGGAGAAAATCATGTACCAAGGTTTAGATTCTATGAACACGATTTGTTAGTAACAAGTTTGAACGATGCTGAAGTTATCTTTGAGAGCAAACATTTGAGTTAGCTGCAATGTTTTCCATATGTAATCACCTCTCTCAAATTGGCAGTTGACTTGATGAATAAAGTTGTTCTCAGACTTTCCATTTCTTCACCTCACCACACTCCCTCCTTGCTATCATTGTCACCATCACACCCCATCATCATCATCTTTTGATCGCACTTACTATGGGAGGCAGCATAGAGAGAATGCTCACTTACCCAGACACAAGTGGACAGCCGTGTTGTGGAGGCGATGGGTGTACCTCACAGCAGAACTGGATCAGGAAAGTCACTGGGTGGATGCTTATTGCTGGCAAGGCTGGTGGAGTGAGTGAGTGGGTGGTTGGGGCCTTGAAGGAATTGGGAAAACTCTGAGTTACATTACCATGTCTATTTAAGCCACCCACCCACTGCTCTCCAGAGTAACAGGTCTGTTTTTGTCCTCTACTTTCCTTTTCTCTTCTTACCAGGAAAGGAGGAAGTGTGAGGATGACGTGCAGAGCTTAATATATAGCTGCATATCAGCTGTGTATCAAGTTCAGCATGGCACATTGCATGAATTGCTAAGACGCAGTTGTTGGGGGTGTCCTGTTGCTGAACAGGAGACTGCTTGAAGTGTATCCCTGCTTCTCCTCTAATAAATGACAGACTGACCTACTTGCCTCTTACTGTGACTGAGCTTTGGCCACAACTTCTAACTCAACTCTAAGCTCACCTTCACCTGTCCTTGCTTTTGATCAATGCGTGTATGCGCTTATCACTTGTTTACATGTATGGTGATACCCTGGCAGGGAGTTGTGCCATACCCGCAAATGGTTTTACTTCAGGAGTAGAGGTGTAGGAGTCAGTGGTGGGGATGAGTGATGGGGAAATGTGTGTGTAAGAATTCAGGCCTATGCATGCATACACACACACACACACACACACACACACACACACACACACACACACACACACACACACACACACACACACACACACATATTTTTCTCAATAAGACCACCCCCACCAACCACAATAACAAAAATGCTGATTCCGTTGAGGTGGAGTGCTGGGGTTGGACCAAGGTAGTTACTAGTGGGATGGGTGGTGACCAGCTAGTCCAACACATTCTTTCTTGATCATGAAAAGGGCTGTTTACGAGATAGGGGTGTGGTGAGCTTTCGTGAGGTCAAAGATAAGAGAGACTAGTGGTGGTATGACTATATACACAGATGAGAGAGACTAGTGGTGGTATGACTATATACACAGATGAGAGAGACTAGTGGTGGTATGATTTGCGAGGAGGGGTGGGGGGTGCAGACCAGCATCCCTTGGTGTGGAGAGCAACAGAGACCTCTGTGGGGCGTATGTCCATGCTTTATTTATTTAGTTGTAGTGCCACCTTGAGGTCTCTGTTGATTTCAGGGTGGTGGGTGTCCAACATTTGAGGAATGTCTGTTCAAACAAAGTGAGCTGTGCACCCCACATAGATCCTTATTGCTCTGGAAGTCATGGGGCATAGTCAATTTCTTCCACTTCCACCTATGTAGTCATACCAGCACCAGTCTCTATCATCTGTGTACATAGTCATATCACCACCAGTCTCTCTCATTTTTGACTCACATGCGAAGCAAAAGTGAGTCTATGTACTCACCCTTGTCGTCCGTCCGGGCGTCCGGTCCGGGCGTCCGAAAACTTTAACGTTGGATTTTTCTTGGAGACTATTAAGTCTATCAATACCAAATGTGGCATGATGGTGTATGATAAGGCCTCAAAAAACATACATAGTGACTTAACCTTGCTTCAATGTCAAGGTCGCAGGGGCCATAAATGTTGTCTAAAAAACAGTCATTTTTCACATTTTCTCAATTTTCTCTGAAGTTTTTGAGATTGGATACCTGACCTATATATGGTATATAGGGCAAAGTAATCCCTATCTTTTGATACCAGTTTGGTTGACCTTGCTTCAAGGTCAAGGTCACAGGAGGTCTTCAAAGTTGGATTGTATGTATATTTTGAAGTGACCCTGACCCTAAACTATGGAAGATAACTGTTTCAAACTTAATAATTATGTGGGGCACATGTTATACTTTCATCATGAGACACATTTGGTCACATATCATCAAGGTCAAGGTCACTTTGACCCTTATGAAATGTGACCAAAATGGGTAAGTAAACCTCTAAAAGTGACCATATCTCATGGTAGAAAGTGCCAATAATCACCATTGTGCTTCCTATGTCTTGAATTAACAGCTTTGTGTTGCATGACCTTGGATGACCTTGACAATGGGTCATGGTCACATGTATTTTGGTAGGAAATATGTGTATAGCATTTCTTAGTGTATGATATCATTGGTAGGTTTAGTTGGTTGACCTTGACCTTGAAGGTCACCTGAAGGTCAAGGTCATATAAAGGTCAAGGTCAAGCATGTGAGTCGTATGGGCTTTGCCCTTCTTGTTGTATATAGTAATACATGTACCAGCACCAGTCTCTCTCATCTGTGTATATAGTCATACCACCACCAGTCTCTTTCACCTTTGTATATAATCATATAGTCATACCACCACCAATCTCTCTCTTATCATTGGCCTGGCCAAGGAGACCCCGCCAGAAGTTTGCCACGCCCCATCCTCCAAACAGACCTTTTCAGGACCATGCATGAGATCAGGAAATAGAACCTTGGACTAGCTGGTCACCACCTATCCCTCTAGATGATAATGTTGATGATTGTTGATAACTCTGACGATGATGACTGTTACGGTCCGACCTTTGTCCTATTTCCTATGTTATTTGAAATACGAGGTTGGGTGGGAATTGCGGTCCGACCTTTGTCCTATTTCCTATGTTATTTGAAATACGAGGTTGGGTGGGAATTGCGGTCCGACCTTTGTCCTATTTTCTGTGGTATTTGAAATGCGAGGTTTGGCGGGAACAAGGAGACCGTTGATGAGGCAGTGATGGTTTGATTGGTTGGGGGTAGTCACGTGTGCACTTTGAGGGACGCTTCCCTGATGATTTGATTGGCTGAATGTGGTCACGTGTGCACGGTGGGTGACGCTTCCCGGCTTGGAGCGTTTGAAAGTTAAACCAGTGTGCTCCGAGCAGAGCGTTGTGAAGAGACATGGGTGAAGCCGCTTTGTGTTGCAGTGGGACACGTTAAAGAAATCCTTCAAGTCCTCTCCCCCGACCATCTGAACTGTTGTATTAAGAACAGTATCCTTCGTTGAATGAAAGAACAAGCTTCGCCGGATTGTGAGGCCGTTTCGTCGTATGGACAGACAGAGAGAATGAGAATTAGATGTTGCCGATAGTACTTTGATGTCAACAAGAGTGTGACATGCAATGACTGATAAACTTTGAGCTGTTGTTTTGGCCAAATCCTAGTGGAGTTTGGATTCATCTATTCCTCAAGTCTGGACAATAATGTTTGCTCCTTGTACATTCCAGTCCTGTCTTGCCTTTCAGGGAAGAGGCCTTCTACAAAAAGCTTTGGGAGAAGAATGCCCCCTACGTCATTGAGAACATCTACCTGCCAGCAGCTCAGACTGACAATGCAGGGTAATCCCATTTTCTGTGTCGCTTGCTTTACTTTCACCCTCCTGCAGCTTTGTGTGGAGTCTCGGATTCCTTCTGCCCTTTTTCAGGTCATCGCTTCCACCTTGTCATGCCCTTATCTCTCGGCTGTGCTATGTCTTATGTTGCTTGTATTTTGTGAAGTTGGTTAGGTGCTGCGCATGTGAACAGTTAGTGATTGTGCAGGCATCCTCACTGTCTCATGCCCCCTGTGGGTTGGGGGTCAAGATAGACCCACTGCATCTCCCTACATGATTCATAAGTGGTGACATCATGACTTGATTTATGCTTACTCTAAACTATTCTAGTGATTTTCATGCTCAATGGCCTTACATAGCCTACAAAGGCTGATAGGCAGTAAAACTCCATCCATCTCATTGTCTCTGTAATTGTCTCTGTCGGCCTCCCTCCCCCAATCCTCTCATGCTTTCAGTCACACACAAGAAAATGCTGCCTCTCTAAACACGTTTTCATGGGCAATGAAATGTTCATTTCAGGACCTTCAACACAACTGTGGACATCAAGCTTAAACAGTGGGCTGACAAGCAGCTGCCCAAAAAGTGTGTGGAGGTAGGTAGCATGAAGACACTTTGTGTTTGAGGTCCATGAAATTGGGAGACTTATTGTGGAGCCGTGTGAAATGAGGAACCCCGGCGAAACGGTCTGGAATCGTTCCAGAACAATTCTAGAAATGTTCCAGAAGAATCTAGAATGTGACTTCTGGAACCAGAGTCCAAGGTTCTAGAATAATGACAGAAGCTTAAATGAGAATTCAAGAAAATATTCTAGAAATATTCTAGAATATTTTCTAGAATATTCTAGAAAATAATTCTAGAATATTCTAGAATGGTAATGAATGTTCTTGAATACTTACAGATGAAGAAGAAAACACAGTTCTAGAATAATTCTGGAATTATTCCAGAACACCATTATTATTATAACTTAGAAGATTTTAGTACGTATTCCAGAATATTCTGGAATGTTATTCCAGAATATTCTAGAATACTGACAGATACTTCTGGAACAATTCAAGATGAAATTCCAGAAAACTGACTGCATATTCTGGAACAATTCAAGAACAATAATATTATTGATAAGAATAAAGGTAATAGAGTATTTTGGAATTGTTTAGCAACAACATTCAAACAGAATATTTAGTTAAGAAACAACAAACCAATATCTGTTAAATGTAGATTATTTAATACAGATTTTGAAATGGTACATAATGATGATCACTGCATACATAAAGCAAGAATTGCTTACCATAGTTCAGTTGTAACAGTGCACAATGTGTGTATTCCTGAAAAGATTACAATTGCAGTTTTCATTACATTTACAATAATGATGGAATTCTTTTTTTTATACATATAAATAAATCATGATTAACTATTCAGAAGTCTTCAATGTAGTGTCAATGGTTGAGGAAACATTAAAAATAAAACAAAGGAAAAAGAAATGCATATGTCTAAGCAAAAGCTTAGAAAATGTTTATGAGACAAATAGGGCAAATTTCCTGTATCAAATCTGATTCGTGCTTGCAAACATTATACAACACTTAGATTGCCTAATTCCTATGACATTATAGCTGAGCTTCAGATAACATTCAGTTCAAATGTCAACTGCCTCAGAGTAATCTCCTCTGAAACACTGTGAAGGAGCTAAAACATAACACAGTTTTGATGCTGGTATCCAGCTAGAAAAGGTGGCATATGAATTTCATATACTTAGTTTGATGGTGTTTGAAACAACTGCACACATCAGATGATATCTGAATCACCAATTAAATTCCATCCAACTGATTTTATCAATCAAATCTCATTCATAATTGTACCTCATACCTTACAATTCTTGTGAGCAGTGAAGAAAGTTATTGGCGACCTAATTGTAGATGCAGGTACCGCCACAGAGAAAGGAATCTCTCTCGATATTACCTTGGGGAACTTTAAGTCTCGAATTTCGAAAAGCCACTTTTTCTGTCGCCAAAAATCTTGCTTCTCATGCAAGCGAAGCACACCCATTGCGATGCAGAGACCGATGAAAGTTTTCATCTCAGGAACTGTCACACTGCGCCCACTTGGAGCTGGCACTGGCAGGAGGTGGATTCTTCTGTCTCTCTCTCAGCATACCGATTTGTCTCTGTCACTAGTCGTTCCCACATTGCGTTTGTGAAGATCAGAGAGAAGACATGAAGAGGTTTAGCGTCCGAGGGGATGTCAATCTTCACTCCTTGAGCGCGTCGAAAGGCGTGTCGCATACGAGAACGAAAACCTCTCACTCTCGGATCAGGATCCATCTGCACGCGTCGTGTGGCTGTTTATGTCCTCCATCATGTTGGCATCTGGGAATCCGTTGAACAGCGGGACTTCGGTCGCCATCACTGCTCCTGCAGCCTCAGGACGACTCCACGGGCACCGCGACAGTCCTGTGAAGCACTGGGCGAATACTTGAGCTCGAGTCGGTGAATGATTCCTTTTAGAGATGTACCGCTTGAATTTCAAAGTCCACCCTGACCAAGCTTTTCCGTTTGTGCAGAGATTCGATCTCCATTTTCCGTCTTGAACTGCCCCAATCTCATTCAAAATCAGAATCAGAATTAGCATCAATGTCGCTTCCTTCGCTCTCATCCGATGCGGAGTCAGCCATGACGCGAAAAAAGTCAGAACGTCAGTCGAAATCTCGACAAAAATCGCCACAACACAGCTAAAACTTGTCCGATTTCGATCAAACTTGCACTTGTAAGCGTTCTAAGTGCGCGGTCTCTCTGCTTCCCAGCAGGCATTGCGATAAGTCGGCCACTTCCTTTGCTGTTTGCTATTTTTGACTCACATGCGAAGCAAAAGTGAGTCTATGTACTGAGCCGTGTCGTCCGTCCGTCCGGGCGTCCGGGCGTCCGTAAAAAACTTAAACGTTGGATTTTTCTTGGAGACTATTAAGTCTATCAACACCAAATGTGGCATGATGGTGTATGATGACAAGGCCTCAAAAAACATACATAGTGACTTGACCTTGCTTCAAGGTCAAGGTCACAGGAGCCATAAATGTGGTCTCAAAAACAGTCATTTTTCACATTTTCCCAATTTTCTCCCACGTTATTGAGAATGGCGACCTTAGCTACAAGTGGTATATAGGTCAAAGCAAGCCCTATCTTTTGATACCAGTTTGGTTGACCTTGCTTCAAGGTCAAGGTCACAGGAGCTCTTCAAAGTTGGATTGTATACATATTTTGAAGTGACCTTGACCCTGAACTATGGAAGATAACTGTTTCAAACTTAATAATTATGTGGGGCACATGTTATACTTTCATCATGAGACACATTTGGTCACATATCATCAAGGTCAAGGTCACTTTGACCCTTATGAAATGTGACCAAAATGGGGTAGTGAACCACTAAAAGTGACTATATCTCATGGTAGAAAGTGCCAATAAGCACCATTGTGCTTCCTATGTCTTGAATTAACAGCTTTGTGTTGCATGACCTTGGATGACCTTGACCTTGGGTCAAGGTCACATGTATTTTGGTAGGAAAAATGTGTAAAGCATTTCTTTGTGTATGATGTCATTGGTAGGTTTAGTTGTTTGACCTTGACCTTGAAGGTCACCTGAAGGTCAAGGTCATATAAAGGTCAAGTTCAAGCATGTGAGTCGTATGGGCTTTGCCCTTCTTGTTAGATCTTGACGTAAACAACGCGAGGGTACGCGTGCGCGTTCCATCCGAAGCGCATGGGTATAAATATGAACATCAACGTCAAATTTACATTCATGTATGTTGACACTAAATCTTATATTCTGTGTGTGATCACTAAAGTGTCTTGCGTGTGTGTTAAAATGCTTTGTTGTTCACTTCTCTTTTTTTTGAGAACTCGAACTCGAACATTTTAATTTTTATTGGATGAGATTGAGAGAGAGAGAGAGAGAGAGAGAGAGAGAGAGAGAGAGAGAGAGAGAGAGAGAGAGAGAGAGAGAGAGAGAGAGATCTAGAATGCCTTATAACGTCATATTCTAAAGGTTTTTAACGTCACGTATTACATCATTTTTGTGTTTCTACACTGAAGAAGGGCGTGTGCCCGAAAGTCTTTGATTTTGGTGTTAGTCGTGTTTTTTTCTTCTTATTATTTATTATATTTTTAAATATCATTTTATTTACAATTTTATAGAATATTCTTTGAATGGTCTTGTTCTAGAATAATATTCTAAGAAAAAGTAATGTTCTAGAATATTCTAGAGTTATTCTGGAATTAAAGAATTCTAGAATAATTTCATCAAATTTATTCCAGAACATTCTAGAATGTTCTAGAATGTTCTAGAATTTTGGAAATTTCTAGAATGTCATTTCGCCGGGGAAGGTTTTCGTTGAGGTTGGGCCTCCCCTCCAGGCTCTGTGTTGTCGAGGCTTCTGGACAGTCACCCTTGTAGGTTGGGAGTAAGATAGACTCACCTTGTCTCTCTTGAAACTCAGACTGATGGGCTGGGTGCAAGTATCACATAGACCTGCATCAGTTTGAGAAGGGTTTATAACCTGGCTAACATCTATGGAAAGTGTGTTGCTATCATTATCATCAGTTCCCATGTGTGTTTGTGTGTGAGAGAGAGAGAGTGTGTGTGTGCGTGCGTGCATGTGTGCATGCATGTGTGCATGAGTGTGTGTTTTTTGACTCACATGCGAAGCAAAAGTGAGTCTATGTACTCACCCTTTTCGTCCGTCCGGGCGTCCGGTCCGGGCGTCCGAAAAATTTAACGTTGGATTTTTCTCTGAGACTATTAAGTCTATCAATACCAAATGTGGCATGATGGTGTATGATGACTAGGCCTCAAGAAACATACATAGTGACTTAACCTTGCTTCAAGGTCAAGGTCGCAGGGGCCATAAATGTTGTCTAAAAAACAGTCATTTTTCACATTTTCTCAATTTTCTCAGAAGTTTTTGAGATTGGATACCTGACCTATATATGGTATATAGGGCAAAGTAATCCCTATCTTTTGATACCAGTTTGGTTGACCTTGCTTTAAGGTCAAGGTCACAGGAGCTCTTCAAAGTTGGATTGTATACATATTTTGAAGTGACCCTGACCCTGAACTATGGAAGATAACTGTTTCAAACTTAATAATTATGTGGGGCACATATTATACTTTCATCATGAGACACATTTGGTCACATATCATCAAGGTCAAGGTCACTTTGACCCTTATGAAATGTGACCAAAATGGGGTAGTGAACCACTAAAAGTGACCATATCTCATGGTAGAAAATGCCAATAAGCACCATTGTGCTTCCTATGTCTTGACTTAACAGCTTTGTGTTGCATGACCTTGGATGACCTTGACCTTGGGTCAAGGTCACATGTATTTTGGTAGGAAAAATGTGTAAAGCATTTCTTAGTGTATGATGTCATTGGTAGGTTTAGTTGTTTGACCTTGACCTTGAGGGTCACCTGAAGGTCAAGGTCATATAAAGGTCAAGGTCAAGCATGTGAGTCGTATGGGCTTTGCCCTTCTTGTTAGTGTGTGTGTGTGTGCGTTATTCAGTGTGTGTGTGTGATTTAGTGCCTCCAACCCCCTGTCAGGTTGGGGGTAAGACTAGACCCACCATGTCTCCCTATGGGATTTGTAAAAGATAACTGACATGAAAGATTGAGACTTGACTCTAACCAGGGGTGCGTTCAGTCTTCAAATCCACAGACACTGCGTAGTTGACACTCAATTACACTCAGCTTTAAACGACTTGACCGTGAAGCCTGAACAAACAACATTGAAGGTGAAATGTAGCGCTGCACAGGCCTGTGAAGAGACTTGAACACACCCAGCTGTAGTGATTTTGTAGTCTTATGGCCTTACACAGCCTGACAAACTCTTTAGGTCATAAAACTCCTTTCTTGATATTGCTTTCTTTATTTCTTTCTTTTGTTTGCCACCAGTGATACCCAGACATCTTTTTCCTGTGCAGGTTGCTTGGGAGACGCTACACGAGGAGTTTGAGCAGCTGGTGGAGAGAGGACAACGGCGCAAGGACCACGACGAGATCTTTGACCAGCTGAAGGGTTCAGTGCTGGAGGCGTCCAAGGCCCGGCACCAATGGGAAAACAAAGCAGAGGACAGTCTGGTGCGACTCCTGCAGTCCTGTCTTGTCACTGTCGTCTGCTCTGGTCAGACTCTCTCCCTCCCTCCTTAACCCCCCACCCACCCACCCACCCTGCTGAGATACCTTCCCTGGCTCCTACTTTTACTTGGCATTGAACAGACACACCTGTGTGCCATGTTGCCATGTTCAGGTGCAATGATGGTGGGACTTCACACTGTATGTAAGAGACATTGGACAGCTCCATGCCAATCACAAAAGTTGTGGTCATGTATGAAACTTCCCTTGTTCCACCACGGAGACTGCTGAACGGTGGCCACCAGATCTTCTCTACCGGATGGAGATTATGGAGTGCAGTTTTAAGACCCACTGAGATGAGGATCATGTACATAACTTTGGTTGAGTTCAAAGTCATAGTGTTTGTGGACTGGAGTTTCAGATTGTGCAGACTGGAGTTGCAAATTACATAGACTGGAGTGGAAGATTGCACAGACTGGAGTGGAAGATTATGTAGACTGGAGTTGCAAATTGCATAGACTGGAGTTGCAGATTGCATAGACTGAAGTGGAAGATTGCATAGACTGAAGTGGAAGATTGCACAGACTGGAGTGGAAGATTGTGTAGACTGGAGTGGAAGATTGTGCAGACTGGAGTGGAAGATTGTGCCGACTGGAGTGGAAGATTGTGTAGACTGGAGTGGAAGATTGTGTAGACTGGAGTGGAAGATTGTGCAGACTGGAGTTGCAGATTGCATAGACTGAAGTGGAAGATTGCACAGACTGGAGTGGAAGATTGCACATACTGGAGTGGAAGATTGCACAGACTGGAGTGGAAGATTGCACAGACTGGAGTGGAAGATTGTGCAAACTGGAGTTGCAAATTGCATAGACTGGAATTGCAGATTGCATAGACTGAAGTGGAAGATTGTGCATAGACTGGAGTGGAAGATTGTGTAGACTGGAGTGGAAGATTGTGTAGACTGAGTGGAAGATTGTGTAGACTGAGTGGAAGATTGTGTAGACTGGAGTGGAAGATTGTGTAGACTGAGTGGAAGATTGTGTAGACTGGAGTGGAAGATTGTGTAGACTGGAGTGGAAGATTGTGCAGACTGGAGTGGAAGATTGTGCCGACTGGAGTGGAAGATTGTGTAGACTGGAGTGGAAGATTGTGCAGACTGGAGTGGAAGATTGTGCCGACTGGAGTGGAAGATTGTGCAGACTGGAGTGGAAGATTGTGTAGACTGGAGTGGAGGATTGTGTAGACTTGAGTGGAAGATTGTGCAGACTGGATTTGCAGATAGCATAGACTGGATTTGCACATTGCATAGACTGGATTTGCACATTGCATAGACTGGAGTATATGATTGTGGAGACTGGAGTATATGATTGTGGAGACTGGAGTGTATGATTGTGGAGACTGGAGTGTATGATTGTGCAGATTGGAGTGTATGATTGTGGAGACTGGAGTGTATGATTCTGCAGATTGGAGTTGCAGATTGCAAAGACTAGAGTAGAAGATTGCATAGATTGGAGTTGCGCATTGTGCAGACTGGAGTTGCAGATTGGGTAGAGACTGGAGTTGCAGATTGGGTATGAACGAACGAACGAACAAATAGTTTATTTGCCAGGCCTCCAGCCCATTGCAAAGGGGTAATGTACCTGCAATTGAGTAGAGACTGGGGTTGCAGATTGCATAGCTTGGAATTGCAGATTGTGTAGACTGAAGTTGCAGATTGTGCAGACTTGAGTTGCAAATTGCATAGACTGGAGTTGCAAATTGCATAGACTGGAGTTACACCTTGCATTAACTGGAGTTGCAGAATGTGCAGACTGGAGTTGCAGAATGTGCAGACTGGAATTGCAGATTGTGTAGACAGGAGTTGCAAATTGCATACACTGGAATTGCAAATTATATAGAATGGAGTTGCAGATTATGCAGTTGAAGTTGCAAATTGCACTGTGAAAGATTTCTTAGACTGGAGTTGCAGATTGTGCAGACTGGAGTGGAAGATTGCATAGACTGGAGTGGAAGATTTTTTTCTTCTTTTCTACTGGAGAAACTCACTGTGCTGACTGGAAATAGAAATTGTTGTGACTTGAGTTAGGGGGTCAGACTAACGGATTTTTGCTGACTGAAGTGGGATTGTGTTGTAGAGGGTGATCCAGATCAACACACTGGAGGATCTGACTGGAGTGTGATTGTGTTGTAGAGGGTGATCCAGATCAACACACTGGAGGATCTGACTGGAGTGGGATTGTGTTGTAGAGGGTGATCCAGATCAACACACTGGAGGATCTGACTGGAGTGCGATTGTGTTGTAGAGGGTGATCCAGATCAACACACTGGAGGATCTGACTGGAGTGTGATTGTGTTGTAGAGGGTGATCCAGATCAACACACTGGAGGATCTGACTGGAGTGCGATTGTGTTGTAGAGGGTGATCCAGATCAACACACTGGAGGATCTGACTGGAGTGGGATTGTGTTGTAGAGGGTGATCCAGATCAACACACTGGAGGATCTGACTGGAGTGCGATTGTGTTGTAGAGGGTGATCCAGATCAACACACTGGAGGATCTGACTGGAGTGCGATTGTGTTGTAGAGGGTGATCCAGATCAACACACTGGAGGATCTGACTGGAGTGGGATTGTGTTGTAGAGGGTGATCCAGATCAACACACTGGAGGATCTGACTGGAGTGGGATTGTGTTGTAGAGGGTGATCCAGATCAACACACTGGAGGATCTGACTGGAGTGGGATTGTGTTGTAGAGGGTGATCCAGATCAACACACTGGAGGATCTGACTGGAGTGCGATTGTGTTGTAGAGGGTGATCCAGATCAACACACTGGAGGATCTGACTGGAGTGTGATTGTGTTGTAGAGGGTGATCCAGATCAACACACTGGAGGATCTGACTGGAGTGGGATTGTGTTGTAGAGGGTGATCCAGATCAACACACTGGAGGATCTGACTGGAGTGCGATTGTGTTGTAGAGGGTGATCCAGATCAACACACTGGAGGATCTGACTGGAGTGCGATTGTGTTGTAGAGGGTGATCCAGATCAACACACTGGAGGATCTGACTGGAGTGCGATTGTGTTGTAGAGGGTGATCCAGATCAACACACTGGAGGATCTGACTGGAGTGTGATTGTGTTGTAGAGGGTGATCCAGATCAACACACTGGAGGATCTGACTGGAGTGCGATTGTGTTGTAGAGGGTGATCCAGATCAACACACTGGAGGATCTGACTGGAGTGCGATTGTGTTGTAGAGGGTGATCCAGATCAACACACTGGAGGATCTGACTGGAGTGTGATTGTGTTGTAGAGGGTGATCCAGATCAACACACTGGAGGATCTGACTGGAGTGCGATTGTGTTGTAGAGGGTGATCCAGATCAACACACTGGAGGATCTGACTGGAGTGCGATTGTGTTGTAGAGGGTGATCCAGATCAACACACTGGAGGATCTGACTGGAGTGCGATTGTGTTGTAGAGGGTGATCCAGATCAACACACTGGAGGATCTGACTGGAGTGCGATTGTGTTGTAGAGGGTGATCCAGATCAACACACTGGAGGATCTGACTGGAGTGTGATTGTGTTGTAGAGGGTGATCCAGATCAACACACTGGAGGATCTGACTGGAGTGCGATTGTGTTGTAGAGGGTGATCCAGATCAACACACTGGAGGATCTGACTGGAGTGCGATTGTGTTGTAGAGGGTGATCCAGATCAACACACTGGAGGATCTGACTGGAGTGCGATTGTGTTGTAGAGGGTGATCCAGATCAACACACTGGAGGATCTGACTGGAGTGCGATTGTGTTGTAGAGGGTGATCCAGATCAACACACTGGAGGATCTGACTGGAGTGCGATTGTGTTGTAGAGGGTGATCCAGATCAACACACTGGAGGATCTGACTGGAGTGGGATTGTGTTGTAGAGGGTGATCCAGATCAACACACTGGAGGATCTGACTGGAGTGCGATTGTGTTGTAGAGGGTGATCCAGATCAACACACTGGAGGATCTGACTGGAGTGGGATTGTGTTGTAGAGGGTGATCCAGATCAACACACTGGAGGATCTGACTGGAGTGCGATTGTGTTGTAGAGGGTGATCCAGATCAACACACTGGAGGATCTGACTGGAGTGGGATTGTGTTGTAGAGGGTGATCCAGATCAACACACTGGAGGATCTGACTGGAGTGGGATTGTGTTGTAGAGGGTGATCCAGATCAACACACTGGAGGATCTGACTGGAGTGCGATTGTGTTGTAGAGGGTGATCCAGATCAACACACTGGAGGATCTGACTGGAGTGGGATTGTGTTGTAGAGGGTGATCCAGATCAACACACTGGAGGATCTGACTGG
>JAWQFJ010017598.1:0-15000 GCA_034096865.1 Theodoxus fluviatilis
CGTAACCACGGTAACCACACACGGTGTGTGCGTGAATCACTGAATGAGTACGAATACACATGTCTGGGTTGAACATCTATAATACACTTCCTCCTCTGTGTGACTGTGTGAGTGTTAATTCAGCGTCTATGACATGCCAAAGGAAAGCAAAGCATGTCATAATAGGAGCTTCCTGAACCTATCCATCATGTTTAAAATATATGGTTGATTGTTCCTGGGCCGATAGCTTAGAAATGGATTTACATGCTTTACAAACACTCCGTCATTGCAATTCTCTAATGGCTCAGCTGGTAGAGCGTTCGACTCTTGGTCATGCATGACCAGGTTTGATTCTGCGCTGAAACTTTTTTTTTCTTCTCTTTTTTCGAGAGGTTGTGGTTTTGTTGTGTTTTTATGTGTGTTTTCCCCCTCTTTTCTCGAGAGGTTGCGGGTTCGAACCCAATCTTTTCTTAAATGCCAAAACCTGGAGGTTCAGCGCCAGCGGTTTTTATCTCGTTTTGGAGTTACAAGCATAGGGAGAAATATTTAGTTGATGACGTCAAACTATTGATGACCTCAGCGTATATGCTTTCCACATTTAGAAAATAATTGCTTTCAGCCACTGAAATGAACTAAATTGACCCTGGAATAGAACGTGTGGCTTCCTTGGTGCGGCTGTGCCCTCTCTGAGTGCTGTCTAGATCCATTAAATGACTTCCTCTATGACAGAAACACTCCCTACTCAGGTTTTTAAACAACTCCTACAACAATGAGCTTCAGATCAACGGATCATTGTCGGTCTTCCAGCACAGCAGTCCATCAGTTGGTCTTCATGAGAATCTTTTGGGAACATCCCTAAGATAATTAAAAGCAGACGTTTCCATTGTTGTCCAAAATTGCTTAAAAGGTTTTTACTTTTACTTGCAATTGGAACCTCGGAAGCAGCTTTCACGACCACTACTTAAAAATTTCCCCGACGGGTTGTAAATGACAGATGTCCGAATCCCTAATGACATTACATAATGGCGAGCTAATGGACGAGACTTTCAGGAAAACGTACTTAGCACTACAGAGACGTGTGCATGATGACGCTAACACAGGCGACAGTGACCTAGCAACGCAGAAAATAAAAACAACAAAACAGTGTAAAATATCAGTTTTGTACTCAACTTTCTCAATATTATTAAAATGTATTCCATGACAAAAGCCAAGACAGACTTTTTGGAACGCCGATTCTTTCAGAGTAGTGAACAATGCAACATGTCCCACCTCACTGATCTTCCACAAAATTCTGCAGTCTACACTTGTTGTTTGTTCTACATAGGGTAATGAAAAGTTTCTATCAGTATTGTCTCCCAAATGGAGTTTGAGTTTCCAGTGCACCCGTTTTCTTTACCCGAAGTGCTTTTTCATGGAAATTTGCCCTAGAAGTATTCGCAGCTCGTTTTTTTTCTCTAAAAGTGGCTCATATACACCCATTTTCCTCTCTCAGACTTGTTCATGTTGACGTTATCATTCAAAACACCGAGCTCGACAGGAGCTCACATGTAGGTACGTCGTAGTCAGCCCTTTTTCCTTTCAACAAACAGATTAGAAACCCTGGACAGAAAGCGGGAATGCTTGGCACAGAAGCCAAATAAACCCCTTGCTTTTGGAGTCTCACCCCACTCCCCTCAGCTTTCTCGGGGACAGTGAAAGTGAGAGGTTATCCTCCCACCTGCCCATCCTCCTTCTTTCCCAGGCCGTGTCAACATTGACACTTGATCCTGGGGGCTCAGGGAGGCAAGGGTAAACCTCTGGCTCCTCCTATCGCCGCTGGCCATCTGAGAGACAGCCAGTTCAGCAGAGAAGAGTTCTCCGTGTCACCCATGATCCCTGCTCCAGAGTGCATCCCCACCGTCCGCAGTCCTCAAGGGCCTTAAGAAGCAAAAGGAAATGCCACGGAGAACGATTTTTATTTTGGTGTGCTACAGCCCTTCACTACTCTTTTGGTCTTTTAAAGGCAAGAGAATCCGTAATGATGCGACCCACAATTCAGCCCTAAGGTGTTCATCTTCATTGCAGTTTGTGGTGTCAAGCGACCGATGACAAATGGATTTTTCTGTTTAGACTCTCTTCTCTAAGAATTTGCTCGACGTAGATTAAAGCTAAGCCACTAAACGTTGCAGAGCTAAAGTTGACCAACCAGACCCAGAACCGTCAGAATAAAAAAAACACGAAATGCAAAACCACTGTGCACGTGTCCTGTCGAAATGCGATATACTCGTTCATATATCACAAGGTTTAAATCTTTATGTACCCTCCAGATAAAAAATTCTATAGAAAATTCTATAGACTTTTGGTTATAGAATTCTATAGACATTCTATAGAATCCTATAAGAATTCTATAGAATTCTATAGAAATTTCTATAGAATTCTATAGACATCTATAGAATTCTATATCATCTATAGATGTCTATAGAAATTTCTATAGAATTCTATAACCAAAAGTCTATAGAATTTTCTATAGAATTTTTTATCTGGGCGGCCTGCAGTCTGCTGCTACCAGGCATGACACCTGTGTTGTCACTGCCAATTAGCCAAGCAGCTCTATCGTACTATTTACGCTGAAGTCATTCATTCAAACTTCTGATGTCTCGAAATCAAAACCCTCCGCATGCACATTGCTTGAAAGAGTCTTAACGTCTGATAAAGATCATGTCATAGTCTTGTAACACATATCTGTTTCAATAATGGGTGACAGTGAAGTACTTGAAAAAATTCATTTGCCTCTCTGACAGACTTAATCGTGTAAGAGCTCTCCGGTTCTCCACTCTACCTCCTGACATTGTAGCCTTGAGAAAAAAGAGTTTAAAATGCCACACAGTGATGTCTTTGTTCTATGCCGTGGACAGATCAGTCTTTTCCCAGTCGCCAGTGACACCATGACGGGTTAGATCATATCAGGTCTGCATAGATGTAAGTAGGTCTTTGCGTTTTCTTACAGGTCTTAGCTTCTCCACGTTTGAAAGTTGGTGTGGAAATTCGTATGTTTTGTGTATCTGTGAGGAAAATGCGGTAAACGAGTTCTACACGAACGAGAGGAAGAAAGGATAAAACCATTCGTCTATATATATATACTAAGGAAAAACCCGAATATAAGCCAAACAATTTCTCCTGGATGCGTGATATACTCTCCATTAGAGAGGTTCAGTTCCTTACAGTAGTCAGCATCGTTTGCCAGCAGGAAGACTCAGCAAGAGGACAACAGGAAACCTGTGACACGTTGAAGGGCAGCAGGTCTTCTTGCCACTTACATTATCACGGCTATCGTGACCTCAGTACTCGACAAATGCCAGAAAAGAGACTGCTGCTCTTCTTCAGGAAGTGAGGGAACCACGCCCTGTATGGGTGCCTGTCCTGCGGAGTTAGAAAAGACGAACACTCTTACTTTGGTGGGGGGAAAAACAGAGACTCGGATGCCACCTGATCAGATGCTGAAAAATGTTAATTCAGGCAATGGAGACACAAGTCTCAGAGTATATATTTGACGGTGCGCGCTGTTAGGTAATCAATGCTGGACCTACGGACATATTTAGGCATTGTGAAAACGTCTGGGCGAATTTGTTTTCATATGGTATTACAAAGCAAGTCCTGTCGAGTATCAACATAGTGATTGCGGATGGATCAAATGGAATACACAGTTTAAAGCAATTGGAAGCAAATTTACTTCATTCACTGGGTGGAAAATAAAAATCAGTTTAAATGCGTGACTGCACGAGAAAACAAAGTTAAAGATGTAAAAATGACAACATGAGATATTTCAACAATATTATTAATTCACTCATGCATATTTCAGGAAAAACAACCATACTCGTAGAGGAACATTTTTGTTTTAACAGTAATTGTAAAGTTCAGGAAAACCACCACGTAACATATTGCGCTAATGTCCTTTCTCGACGTTTGCTCAAAATCTGTTTTGCCGACTGTAGCCTTGTTTCTGGTGCACGGTCAGTTCTAACCAGACGGTTTTCCTTCCCATGCAGTCCACTGATTTTGCAGTGTTTCTCCTTCACGGCTGCAGCCAACATTAGCAACGGCTTAGCAGTCACGAGACGAAAGCAATTTTTTTTTAGTGCAGAATGTTATCAAATTTACTGTAAGCCCGACCTACTTTTTTGGCTACAACGATCTCTTCATTTGTGATTACAAGTGTTTATTTCAAAATGACGTCCAGACTGTTTCGTCCCGACTGTTTTCATCTTGTCCACGTTTCTCCTGTAAAATTAGCTTCACAGATTTGAGGGAAAAGTCCCCCATACCACGTATCTTCGTCAGAAGAGTCTTTGTAGAGAAGATCTGTTGTCAACTCCCCGCAGCTGCTCATCTGTTTGAAGCGATGGCTGTTTTTTATTATCCTAGCTGTGTCTTCATGCCACACACTGGGAGGGAAATTGCACGATAATTTTCTCGATATGATCTTCATTGTGGCTCGAGACCGACCCAAAAAGATTCCGAATTTTGGAAAGCTCCACCTGTACATGCGCAGTCACGACTTTGGCGCTCGGATGACCACAGTCACGATTTCCCGAGTTGACAACCAGCGTTTCTCCGCGGCATTCCAAACCTCCGAAGTGAGGCGCAGGTCTTGTGTAACTCCCAGAGACAAATATTTATTTGTTTATGGACAATTTAACCCTCACAAAGCCATTCGACCTCCCCAGACTAATCTCCCGCCCACCGACTCGACACGGCTCCAACAAGAAGACGTGGGGAACGAAGGAGAGAGACGGGGTTTAGATCCAGTCCAGGCAGCCAAGATCAGTGCGATGTCATTGTCGGAGCCACGGTGTTCCAGGAATGAAAGAAAAACAAGAATGCCTTCCCACCCACCCCACCCACCCAACCCCCCCTCTCACTCTGCTCCCAGGGGGTTAGGACGAGTCGCGTGAATGTCGGACAGAACGTGTCCCGTCCCTTTCAGGACGCACGATTACCTCCCTTTGTGCAGCTGTCACCACTTGCCCGGATGTTGGGGAAGATGGCTGGAGGCGTCCATTTTTTTGGCGCACGTACTTGTTTCTGGTCAATTTGGCCCTTTGTTGTTGTTCCCTCGTCGGCACGTCACACACACAGACCGAACTCAATTGAGTCTGATGGCCAGCCATTATTTAAATATAGCCTGTCAGATCGCGAGGTGTTTATCGTACATGAATATTTTGCAGTCTCGCGGTCTCATTCGATTTTGTTTGAGTGCCAAGATGATGAACAAATACATGGAATATGACACATCAGCGCTTTCATATTTCACTCCAGTCTTCAGCCTTCATTTTTGTTAATTAACCTTGTGCACAATCTGTGAAAGCGTGAAAAACGTGTTTTCATCTCTGACACTCATTTGTAACAGTTCATCATCTGCTCTTTTGAGACGTTAACGGACAAAAAACAGCGAAGCGTCCATGTGCACTGACCCCTGACCTCTGCATGTCCTAGCGAAGGAGATCAAGGGATGTCTGCCGTCCATTGAAAGTGGACAATGTCCAATTTATGGTCGAAGAAATGGCGCGAGAATGAAGCTGATTATGGACATAACTGTCAGCGTAAACATCGTCGTTGAATAAACATTGGCACAGGACTCTGGGAGAACAATGGAGGAACTGTGCTCAGAGCGGAACTCCCAGCTATGCTTGCAGTCAACGTCTCATTCTCACGCTGGAAATCTGGAGACACGCAGGTTCATTCAATACCAAGGGAACACAATGCACGGCTGACATTTTGAGGCGGCGAGTTGAATGGGCGCGATGTCAATGGGGAGGATTGTCCGTCAACAAATAAAGCAGGACAGACAACAGAGAAACACAGCATCAGAGTGATCAGTGGGAAAGCGGGAGGGCAGACTAGGAAGAGTGTAAAATTCATTATATTACTTGATTCTCCTGATCGAATTCCTTTATTTTCATCCAAACGCATTATGATTGGGCCTCTCTCTCTCTCTCTCTCTCTCTCTCTCTCTCTCTCTCTCTCTCTCTCTCTCTCTCTCTCTCTCTCTCTCTCTCTCTCTCTCTCTCTCTCTCTATATATATATATATATATATAATATCTATCAATCTCTCTATCTATCTATCTCTCATCTCTCAATCTCTCTATCTCTCAATCTCTCTATCTCTCAATCTCTCTATCTCTCAAACTCTCAATCTCTCTCTCAATCTCTCTCTCAATCTCTCTATCTCTCAATCTCTCAAGCTCTCTATCTCTCTATCTCTCAATCTTATCTTATCTTATCTTATCTTGTCTTATCTATCTATCTATCTATCTATCTATCTATCTATCTATCTATCTATCTATCTATCTATCTATCTATCTATCTATCTATCTATCTATCTATCTATCTATCTATCTATCTATCTATCTATCTATCTATCTATCTATCTATCTATCTATCTATCTATCTATCTCTATCTATCTATCTATCTATCTATCTATCTATCTATCTATCTATCTATCTATCTATCTATCTATCTATCTATCTATCTATCTATCTATCTATCTATCTATCTATCTATCTATCTATCTATCTATCTATCTATCTATCTATCTATCTATCTATCTATCTATCTATCTATCTATCTATCTATCTATCTATCTATCTATCTATCTATCTATCTATCTATCTATCTATCTATCTATCTATCTATCTATCTATCTATCTATCTATCTATCTATCTATCTATCTATCTATCTATCTATCTATCTATCTATCTATCTATCTATCTATCTATCTATCTATCTATCTATCTATCTATCTATCTATCTATCTATCTATCTATCTATCTATCTATCTATCTATCTATCTATCTATCTATCTATCTATCTATCTATCTATCTATCTATCTATCTATCTATCTATCTATCTATCTATCTATCTATCTATCTATCTATCTATCTATCTATCTATCTATCTATCTATCTATCTATCTATCTATCTATCTATCTATCTATCTATCTATCTATCTATCTATCTATCTATCTATCTATCTATCTATCTATCTATCTATCTATCTATCTATCTATCTATCTATCTATCTATCTATCTATCTATCTATCTATCTATCTATCTATCTATCTATCTATCTATCTATCTATCTATCTATCTATCTATCTATCTATCTATCTATCTATCTATCTATCTATCTATCTATCTATCTATCTATCTATCTATCTATCTATCTATCTATTCTATCTATCTATCTATCTATCTATCTATCTATCTATCTATCTATTCTATCTATCTATCTATCTATCTATCTATCTATCTATCTATCTATCTATCTATCTATCTATCTATCTATCTATCTATCTATCTATCTATCTATCTATCTATCTATCTATCTATCTATCTATCTATCTATCTATCTATCTATCTATCTATCTATCTATCTATCTATCTATCTATCTATCTATCTATCTATCTATCTATCTATCTATCTATCTATCTATCTATCTATCTATCTATCTATCTATCTATCTATCTATCTATCTATCTATCTATCTATCTAATGCAATGTAGAATATTTGGCAAATGAGGACAGCGAGTTCTATGAGCCAGAAAGTAATCTTGATGAATACTTCAGTGAAGAAAAGTAGGCCTATAGTCACACGTTTGATTCCACGTAAATATAAGTTTTCCTGTTCTAGTTTAGTGTCTCTGCACTATAAAAAGGCGTTTTGGGATGTGAAAGTTGAGTTGGCATGAATGTAGGAGAGACCAAAAAAAATCATCTGGACTGATAGAGTAAGTGCGAGTTTGCAAGTGCCGACCGTTAAGTTACATGTACGAAATGATATTACTGGGAGCTTCCACTTTACATTTTCCTAAGTGTCAATAATTCATAATATCACCACTGTCTGTGTGAAATGCACACAAGAGCTGTACACAGTCTTGATCATTTCAAAACCGACTTATTCCACCCAGAGGAATTCTTTTCTCTCGGGCTACACCTCGTCATATTCTCCCTCCATGTTCCCCTGTGGATTGGGGGTAAGAATAGACCCACCACGTCTCCCTGTGGATTGGGGGTAAGAATAGACCCACCACGTCTCCCTGTGGATTGGGGGTAAGAATAGACCCACCACGTCTCCCTGTGGATTGGGGGTAAGAATAGACCCACCACGTCTCCCTGTGGATTGGGGGTAAGAATAGACCCACCACGTCTACCTGTGGATTGGGGGTAAGAATAGACCCACCACGTCTCCCTGTGGATTGGGGGTAAGAATAGACCCACCACGTCTCCCTGTGGATTGGGGGTAAGAATAGACCCACCACGTCTCCCTGTGGATTGGGGGTAAGAATAGACCCACCACGTCTCCCTGTGGATTGGGGGTAAGAATAGACCCACCACGTCTCCCTGTGGATTGGGGGTAAGAATAGACCCACCACGTCTACCTGTGGATTGGGGGTAAGAATAGACCCACCACGTCTCCCTGTGGATTGGGGGTAAGAATAGACCCACCACGTCTCCCTGTGGATTGGGGGTAAGAATACCCCCACCACGTCTACCTGTGGATTGGGGGTAAGAATAGACCCACCACGTCTCCCTGTGGATTGGGGGTAAGAATACCCCCACCACGTCTACCTGTGGATTGGGGGTAAGAATAGACCCACCACGTCTCCCTGTGGATTGGGGGTAAGAAAAGACCCACTCCCTGTGGATTGGGGATAAGAAAAGACCCACTCCCTGTGGATTGGGGATAAGAAAAGACCCCCACTCCCTGTGGATTGGGGGTAAGAATAGACCCACCACGTCTCCCTGTGGATTGGGGGTAAGAATAGACCCACCACGTCTCCCTGTGGATTGGGGGTAAGAATAGACCCACCACGTCTCCCTGTGGATTGGGGGTAAGAATAGACCCACCACGTCTCCCTGTGGATTGGGGGTAAGAATAGACCCACCACGTCTCCCTGTGGATTGGGGGTAAGAATAGACCCACCACGTCTCCCTGTGGATTGGGGGTAAGAATAGACCCACCACGTCTCCCTGTGGATTGGGGGTAAGAATAGACCCACCACGTCTCCCTGTGGATTGGGGGTAAGAATAGACCCACCACGTCTCCCTGTGGATTGGGGGTAAGAATAGACCCACCACGTCTCCCTGTGGATTGGGGGTAAGAATAGACCCACCACGTCTCCCTAAGCGATTCGTAAGGGATGAATAACTAGGGAAATCGTGAGTTGATTCACTTTTATTTCTAACCATCTCTAATGATTTTTCCTGATCAATGGCTTTAAATAGCCTACAAAGGCCGAATGGCAGTAAAACACCATTGATCCATCCGTCCATCCATCCATCCATCCATCCTTTCAATCATCCAACCTTTCAATCATCCATCCTTTCATCCATCCATCCATCAATCCATCCTTTCATTCATCCATCCATCCTTTCATTCACCCATCCATCCATCCATCCTTTCATTCATCCATCCATCCATCCATCCTTTCAATCATCCATCCATCCATCCATCCATCTATCCATCCATCCATCCATCCTTTCAATCATCCATCCATCCATCCATCCATCCTTTCAATCATCCATCCATCCATCCATCCATCCATCCATCCATCCATTTATCTATGCATCCATCCATCCATCCATCCATCCATCTATCCATCCATCCATCCATCTATCCATCCATCCATCCATCCATGCCAGTTGACTATGCCATCCACATTACATAACATAACAACATAATACAAAGCATAACACAGCAACATGACTTAACATATAACGTTATGCAACGCAATGCAAGGTAACGTAACGTAACATACATAACACAACACAACACAACACAACACAACACAACACAATATAACATTACATAACATAACATTAGCAAGGCGTAGCGTGGTGTGATACGACACTGACACAACATATGACACAACATGACATGGCATGACGTAACGTGACATAACGTAACATAACGTAATGTAACGTAACATAGTGTAACATTAACTTTCTTCATCCAAAATAAGGAAATTATCGACACATTTCACTGGCAAAATGTATTTTGGCTTATGTACAACCCAAACTTCCCAATGCAAGGCAGAAAGTTACAATGAGTGATATCAAATGAACATGGGCAAGTGGGTGCATTGCCAGAAGTTAAGATCATATTGCAATTCTAGAATAGTTAGTGTTCAAAATACTTATAGCAGTTGGTATACAAGAGCGTTGGTGTCTGTGTGTACCTCAACTGACTTCATGCCTTCGTCAATGATGTAGCCATCATCCAAACTACCTCGCCTGATTCCATCTACGTTTCCCGTTCTTACCCGCACCAACGTGTCAGTAGAATTCTGCCTTCCACCCCGAATAAGACGCTCATCAATTAGACTCAGCATCCATGTCATCAGGACAACGATCTCCTATACCCGACTTCATCCACTCAGTTATCTCTTGCCTCTTTTCCAACTTCTACCCTCCTCCTCACAACCCTCCTCTCCTCTCTCCTCCCCTCATACCCCCTTCCCCTTCTTCTAATCCCCCCTCCCCTTCCTACCCCACCCACATAGTACTTCCTCCCATTGCCTCATTTTCTTCCCCATCCTTCTTCTTTTCGGCTATCTGCCACTCACGAGCCCAACCCATTTTCAACGGCTGCGTAGGGAGGGCTAGCCCAGATAAAAAAATTCTATAGAAACTTCTATAGACTTTTGGTTATAGAATTCTATAGAAAGTCGTATAGAATATAGAATTCTATAGAATTCTATAGAAATATATAGAATTCTTAATCATCTATAGATGTCTATAGAAATTTCTATAGAATTCTATAGATGATATAGAATTCTATAGATGTCTATAGATGTCTATAGAATTCTATAGAAATTTCTATAGAATTATATGGAATTCGTATAGAATTCGATAGAATTTCTATAACCAAAAGTCTATAGAAGTTTCTATAGAATTTTTTATCTGGGCTGGCATAGAACGATGCTTTCTCTAAGCCGCTAACTCGCTAACCAATGGAGCGGCACAGATCACGAGTGTTGTATACACAGAATGGAGGACTCTGGGTCTCAGGTCCTACTGAAAACACCAGACTGACCAATGCAGAACGAACGTTGTTTTCAGGAACCGAGTGTTTAAAGAATCGCCGTCATGGAAGCATTAGCATACCTGGTCGAGACTTGTTAGCGTCAGTTGAGACGAACAGCCCTCTTGAGAAGTAAATGGCTCCGTCAGTCTCTGAATCCGATGCAAAATCCTAGAGGAATGTGGCTTGTTGGCTGGCTAGGAAATTCTCAATCTTGTGATCAGTTGAAGCTTCTAAGTCGTTGGTAAACAAGCTCGTTCATTAACTGACAGTGGCTAGTGCGGCTTAACGAATTTTTCGCGTCCTTTTTCCGATCTGAAGTTATTCAGTGCATACATCTTCATGCGAAAACAATTGATACCACCTGAATAGTTTACGCGGTTTTGTTTGTTTGATTAATAAGCTGTCGTTTGGTTTGAAAGCTATCGGAAAAGTTCCATCACGTTTAATGTTCCCACAGGAAGCTCCTACGTGGAAATAATACGCTCGAAGTTCACAATTATTTCACAGATCGCCTGTTCGACATTTTTTTTTTCCTTTCAGCAATTCATTCTCTTGTCTGCTCCGATTACAGGCGGGCTCACTTGAAAGGGGCGAGGATATTACTTCAAACACATGTAGTCCAGCTCAACAAGATCATCAAACCACAGTTACAAACTGTGTGCAAACTCTTGTGAGAAAGCATAGCTCCGGACAGCAAAGTCACGATCAAGAGTCCATCGCACACCATTGATCGACAGTGCTTTCATCTTTAAAGTCACTCCACTTCTGTTTACTCGGCTCACATCAAAGCCTTTAATCGCACGGGCAGCAGCCATGTGCACACATTCTCTCCCGCACAGGGACATGTTTCGTCTGTAGACAATCTGACTTGTGAAGCTATGCTCCGCTCAAGCCCTCCACGAGCACCCGAAAGTGGATATGACATCCAATAAGTCAATGTCACACTGGGGACAAGGGCTAGGCAGGTGTTTTGAAACTGTCAACTCGGGACAGGAAAGCCCAACTGGGGAGTTTTAGGGGATCCATCTTATCACGGGGCGTATCAAGGCTGTCAGAGGGCACGTGCAACCTAAGTCTCTACACACATACCTGACGGGAAGGATAAGGAACCAGACGCGCATTAAGACGGTGTTCTTTCCGGCTGACAGGGACGAGCGATGGCAGAACCTGTGGCGGAAGCAGGGGAAAGGCCTTGAATCTGTCTCAATATGTCTTTTATTTATCCATCTGCATTCATGCCACTCCTGTCTCACAGCCCAGCATGACTGTAAATCAAAGACATTGCACTAGAACGTGAACAATTAGAATAGTGGCATGGAATCAAATGTGCGAGGTACTTCTCCTTACTCGAATTACTTGTCCAGAATATGTTCTGACTTGCAGAACGTGGTGCTCATATGCAATAATGCTTAAATGCACGAGGTTGGAGATAATATGAGCGATGTCCGATGGCAAAATGTTTGGACGTAATCGAAGAAGATTTGATCAGAAGAATCCAGCAAAGCAAGAGGAAGCACAAAGTTGGCTGAAGATTTTCAGTGGCAAGAACTGTCATTTTCTATCATCCATAACCAGTTCAGCACCCATGCTGATGATTCTGTTCGTTTGACTGAAAATACTGCAATTCAAGTGAGACAAAATTTCAGCTCATCAACAAGCACAATGCCAGCAGCAGTCATGACAGCACTGCAGTTATATAGTAAAGGAACAGAAGACAGAAGACGAGAAGGATTGGAGGAACCATGGGGGAAAATGAAGAGGAAATGCACAGGAACAGGAGGAGATCTAGCAGGAACAGAAAATGAATGCGAAAAAGATGCAGGAGATGCAACTACAGTAGAAACGTTAGGAGCAGAAAAAAACGCAACATCCACAGGAACAAGAGGGGGAGGATAAACAGAAACAGAAACACAATCATTAGCAGAATGAACTGTGCACGAAGAGGGTTAGAAGCGACTGAAAAGGAAGAAGTAATGTAGTAGATGGAGCAAACAGAAAACACCACAAAATATGGGTCAGACGGCTTCTCCCAAGAACATATACAGTCTCTCCTGTGTAGATGAACGAGTTGATACCAAAGTGGACGGACGGTCAATTAATCTTTCTATCCCATTCACTGGTGCTGGCCGTCCTATGGGCAAGGCATGTCTCCCCGCTCCTTGTCTCACCGTCTTCCTGAATCGAGTAGGGAGATGCGGTGAGTTTGTTTTTTACCGCACTTACCAATCCGGTTTCAGACGTTTTAATACCCAGAAATCAAACAACTCGATCTCTCGTGCCACTCCTCGTGACTCCCAGCCTTTCCAGAAAGGGACAGCGTCGAGTGGACACGGTACAAGAAGCTCTCCTCCCAACCAAAGTAGACTGGAGTTTCGAGACGACCATCACCTGTAGTTACGCTGTCACAGGTACACTGTAATCAGTGCCCGATCTGCCGTACATCACAGGTAACCACCCGGACCAGATTACCGTAATTCATGCAGGGGAGACCACTCCGCCGCCACCACCGGAGCTCTCCACAGGAAGTCTGTCGGGAGGCGGAGAGTGTGTCACGATGAAAAAGATTTCTTCTTCCGCTCTATCGCCTCGCATCAGTCTCGTCTTGGCTAAACACAAAGGAAGTGGTATGGAGCCCCGCTGTTTGGAAAAGTGTGGCGGCGATAGACATCTCTCTCCCGCGCTGCGAGGCGGCCGAAGCAAAGGGTGGCGAGATGGACAGCGATAGCGGTGCTGCCAAGTCGTGACAAACTCAGAGCACACCCGGAGAAGACAGCTTGCTCTGCCTGAAGGCAGGAAGCTAATGGAGTAATGGAGGGGAGAGAGGGAGCACCGTCTATGCTGGTCTCCTTGGCGTGCTCGGCAGCGCTGACCATGCAGTGCGGAATCGAGCATCTTTGAAAAGGCTTTCTGTTATCCGTATACATAGGCAGTGCTGTTGGGATTTTCATCCATTGCCCCGCACTGCAGCTCTCAAAACATTACCTAAGTCATCACAAAATAAAAATTGCATCATCTTTTGAAGTTTTCAAGTTACTCATATGACCAACGAGTAAAGAAGGTTAGCTATTTAATGGTGTAATCATTACTATCAATAAGAAACAAACACACGACAAACACTAAAATCAAAGTCTTTCGGGCACACGCCCTTCTTCAGTGAACGTTACAGACAAACATAAATGATGCAACACATGACGTAAAAAAAAACTTTAGAATGACCTAGCAAGTTTGTCAAAAGAAGAAAGGATTTGGCTCATCAATTCTTTCACCACGCCAGATCCATTGCTGGATACATTGTTAAGAAGATCATTCGGCGTGCGGCCTTTCGGCGAAAATGACATGATGAGAGAATTACATATGGTGAAATACGAACCATTTCCTGGTGGATCCAAAACTGAATACTATCGTGTACACACTGACGTGGAAAGATTACTATCAATAAGAAACAAACACACGACAAACACTAAAATCAAAGTCTTTCGGGCACACGCCCTTCTTCAGTGAACGTTACAGACAAACATAAATGATGCAACACGTGACGTAAAAAAAAACTTTAGAATGACCTAGCAAGTTTATCAAAAGAAGAAAGGATTTGGCTCATCAATTCTTTCACCACGCCAGATCCATTGCTGGATACATTGTTAAGAAGATCATTCGGCGTGCGGCCTTTCGGCGAAAATGACATGATGAGAGAATTACATATGGTGACTGACTTAGCCTGTCCGGGCAGTTTCACCTAAACCCGGACGCGTTACTTTTTGTCACGTTTGTGTCCAACATCAGCGTCGGGCCCTGGAGTTAGGGCGTAGGGAACACCCATTGAGATTCAAACGTGGGATGGAGTTAGAATATAAAAACCGCTGGCGCTGAACCCAGGTTTTGGCATTAAAAACCCCCCAATACAGCTGCGAGGGCCTTCAGTAAACCTGGAGGGATAAAAAATCGAATACAGGA
>JAWQFJ010017598.1:20000-37500 GCA_034096865.1 Theodoxus fluviatilis
ACATTGCTAGGACACACATAGCAAGCATCGTGTTTTCTTTTCACGTTCTGTTCGTCTGCCTTCCTGACGCTCTCTCAACTGTACGCGTGTTTCTCTTCAGTCTGCGCATGCGCATGGGGGCGTTCTCCACCGGCGCCATTTTCAGCGTGACAAGGGCACGTGTGATGGAGGCAGTTATTTACCTTTCCGCATTGGAGAGCGTAGTCCGGTCGTGCCTGCAGGAAGTGCTGGCTCTCTAACGCTGCAGACAAACGCATTGGAGGGGTGGGAACAAGACTACGGAAAGGAAGCGTCCGGGAAGCGACGTCACTGAGGACGTCTGCGAGAGGAATCTGTTTCCTCTGACGACCTTGAAGACTTCCAGGGCGTTGCCTTTCCAATCACAGGACTCAGCGCCGTCTGTTTGGGAGGCAGTCACAGCCATCAAGGAACCTCAAGAATGTGCTCCTCCCAGACTGGTTTGTCTTTCAGATCTAAGAGGAAGTATCAGATTGTCTGAGACGAGACATCTTAAGATGATGATGAGCTTGAAGACTGTCTGCAAGATGGCCGTGTTTTCAGCAGACAGAGTGTGTGTATGCATGTTCTCTCTGTCTATCTGTCTGTCTGTCTGTCTGTCTGTCTGTATGTCTGTCTGTCTGTCTGCCTGGCTGACTGTCTGTCTGTGTGTGTGTGTGTCTGTCTGCTTGTGTGTGTGTGTGTCTGTCTGTCTGTCTGTGTGTGTGTCTGTCTGTTTGTCTGTCTGTCTGTGTGTGTGTCTGTCTATCTGTCTGCCTGTCTGTCTGTCTGTGTGTGTGCCTGTCTGTCTGTGTGTGTGTGTGTCTGTCTGTCTGTCTGTCTGTCTGTCTGTCTGTCTGTCTGTCTGTCTGTCTGTCTGTCTGTGTGACTGTCTGTCTGTCTGTATGTCTGTCCGTTTGTCTGTCTAACTGTGTGTCTGTCTGTCGGTCTGTCTGTCTGTCTGTCTCTCTCTCTCTCTCTCTCTCTCTCTCTCTCTCTCTCTCTCTCTCTCTTCCTTGTACTGGGCCGAAGGCCTATACAATAAAGTGTTCGTTCGTTTGTTCGTTCTTTCTCTCTCTCTCTCTCTCACCATCCATCCACTCATCTTATCTATCTCTTTCACACACGCACACACACACACACACACACACACACACACAGACAGAGCCACAGAGGATTACGTGAAGACAGTTATAACAAAGAAGAATAAACATGTGTTAGCAAAAGAGTTACACAGAAGATGTTGTAATCGTCAGAATCGCCACTCTTGAAAAAGCAGGACCTGCATCAAAACAAGGCCAGTCTCCAATCTTTCTTTTCTGTCAAAATTGTTAGAGAAGTTAGCTTTGCAGCAGCTGCTGGAGCACGTGTCCCAGGATGACCTTTTGGTCCGTTTTCAATCCGCGTACCGTGCTCATCATTCCACCGAAACAGCTCTGCTTCGTGTTCTAAGCGATCTTCTCGTTGCTTCTGATGATTCCAAATTTTCTCTTCTTACTCTGTTGGACTTGAGTGCCACGTTCGACACAATAGACCATGCAATTCTTCTCACCCGTCTTAGAAACGTTTTTGGCATTGAGAACTTAGCACTCTCTTTCCTGCATTCCTATCTCACAGAACGTAGACAGACTGTTTCGATCTCGGGTTTTGCTTCTGATCCTACACCTCTCAAGTACGGAGTCCCTCAGGGCTCTGTTCTGGGTCCTCTGCTGTTTCTACTGTACACTCAACCACTCTCCAATGTAGTTGATAGTCATTCAGTCTCTCACAGTGAATTTGCTGATGATACCAAGCTCTACAACTCCTCCCATCCCAGTCAAATCCACTCTCTTCTTTCTACCAGCGAACACTGTATCTCTGACGTGAAACGGTGGATGACCCGGAACAAGCTCCAACTCAATGACTCAAAAACTGAAGCACTCCTGGTGGGCGGCGGAGGCGAATCGGATCAGGCCCTCAAACTAACCATTGGTCACAGTGACATCGTTTTCTCTCAGTCTGTTAGAAACTTAAGCGTCATGTTTGACGATGATCTGTCAATGAGAGATCATGTCAACAAAGTCTGTCAGTTAGCATATTACGAGTTAAGGAAAATCAGTACCATTCGTCATTATCTTTCTTAGCAGGCTACCAAAACGCTCATCACATCACTTGTTTTGTCTCGTCTCGACTATGGAAACTCTCTTCTCGCAGACACCCCTGACACTCTGCTTAACAAGAAAGTTCAGGATTATGCTGCTAGGCTAGTTTTTCGATGTCCCAAGCGTACCCCTGTCTCTCCACTCCTACATGTATACACTTCACTTGCTCCCCATCTCTCAGAGGATAGATTATAAGCTTGCTACTTTGTGCTTCAAGGCCATCAACAACACCGCACCACACGCTCTTACAGAAATTCTTACAGTCTACATGCCCTCCAGATCTCTACGCTCAGCTGCTGACTCTAGAATACTTAAGGTCCCCCGCCGTAACAAGAAAACTCAAGGACAGCGTGCTTTCTCTTATATTGGACCTGTAACCTGGAATAGTCTCCCTCTCTCAGTCCGTCATTCTGACACTGCCCCAGTTCAAAAGTGCTCTAAAGACCCGCCTTTCCCGCTGAGCTGCTTCGCCTTACTTGACCTTGCTTGCAAGTGCTGTGTATGTTGTATAGTTTGTTATATTGGATTTTAGTTTTTGTTTTTTGTTTATGTGTGTAGTGTGTGAGTTTTTGTGGGAATGTGGTGTTGAGCGGTTGTATGAGTGTTGATTCTTTGGATTGTAAACGCCATGAGCTTGCCTGTCAAGGGAAGGTATGTGCGAAAATAATAATAATAACAATAATAATAATAATAATAATAATAATAATAATAATAATAATAATAATAATAATAATAATTATTATTATTATTATTATTATTATTATTATTATTATTATTATTAATTGTCTAGCTGATAATGGGTGTAGGACAAATTCAGCTTTCTGAAGGTCAGGACTCATGCAGTTAAGCTTTTCATCCTGTGGGGGTACGGTGGTGGCGAGAGGATAATACAAGTCAAGCGAGTGTGAAAACAGGATGCCACAGTATGGACATGATTTTCATTTCATTTCCAGCCCTCTATGGGTTAGGGGTAAGAATAGACCCACCGCGTCTCCCTACATCATTTCATTTCCAGCTCTCTATGGGTTAGGGGTAAGAATAGACCCACCGCGTCTCCCTACATCATTTCATTTCCAGCCCTCTATGGGTTAGGGGTAAGAATAGACCCACCGCGTCTCCCTACATCATTTCATTTCCAGCTCTCTATGGGTTAGGGGTAAGAATAGACCCACCGCGTCTCCCTACATCATTTCATTTCCAGCCCTCTATGGGTTAGGGGTAAGAATAGACCCACCGCGTCTCCCTACATCATTCATAAAAGTCTCCCCCTCGAATCAGCTCTAGAGAATTTATATTCATTGGCTTCAATATCTTACACAAGCTGACAGGGAATACCACTCTATTCATTCATTCATTCATTCATTCATTCATTCATTCATTCATTCATTCATTCATTCATTCATTCATTCATTCATTCATGCATTCATTCATGCATTCATTTATTCATTCATGCATTCATTCATTCATGCAATCATTCATGCATTCATTCATTCATTCATCCATTATTTTTCTTTCTTGCTTTCTTGCTTTCTTTCTTTTGTTCGTTCATATTAAGTTCTGACACGTGAAGAAGTGTAGTTGGATGACAGTAATACTCCGACATTAGCATGAAAAAGCATTAGGTCTTATTTGAGATTTGCATGCCTATCACTCTGAACATATTTTTGTTGTATTCGTTTGGCTATGAAACCGGCAGTCAGGAGAAACTATTTAAAAAATACCATTTACGGGGACGTAACAGAAACCATTGCAGCTAAAGGATACACATTCCGTGTGAGTTGTTCTCTCGAGACCGAAGTCGTCACAACTCGTGAATGGATGGCTAAATTTCCAGAGAAAAGCCACCAGCAGGAAGTTGGCAACACATGGAATTACAAAGCGTGAACATGAGTGCTACTACATTTTCAAAATTTTCTCAAACTCGTCCGTCCACTTGATTAACCAGAGCAGGGGCTAAATAGAGACATGCATCATGATAAGCGTACACAGTTTAAACTGATATGACATTAATGTCTGATCTAGACTCTGAGGATTATTGCCCATCATCACCCAAGCGTAACTGACGACTACATCATTAGGGTGTGATGCATGAAATGTAGTTTCCTTGGCACATCGAGGGCGGGTTTCCCAGGATTATGGATTCGCGATCCGAAAACTATGTCTGGTCTTTTCGTATTTATTAAGTGATCGCTGTATAATAATACGCAAAGTCCAATCAATCAGTTTTTTTGTATAAAATTGGTTTTCAAAACCATACTCCGTCTGTTTTTTCGTCCCAATTTGTATACTGACTCCAGTACGATTACAGAGAGCATTTTGAAATAATACCGGAACCGGCCTTTGGATTGCTTTGAATTGCTTTGGATTACTTTGGATTGCTTTGGATTGCTTTGGATTGCTTTGGATTGCTTTGGATTGCTTTGGATTGCTTGGGATTGCTTTGGATTGCTTGGGATTGCTTGGGATTGCTTTGGACTGCTTTGGATTTCATATCCATATTCTGGAAAATCCGCCTCAGGTTTTGTACCTGTGGTCTGCATGTTTATCCCAAGTAAGTTTCATGTTTGCCTGCCTGTCCGTTCGTTTCTCCATCCGTCCATCCAAGCGACCGATCGTCTGCCTGCTCGTAGCACTATGCTCTCTGTACTCTTCTGTGCGCTCTCTTTCTCTCTATTTGCGCACGCGCAGCGGAAGTGAGGGCACCGGAAGTAGAATCAAGCTGCAGCAGGGTCTTCCGAGTTCCATTGTAGGCACGTGCACTAGCCTTGCGTCTCGCGAGACATGACATTGATGCTTTTCTCACCTGCATGACAAGCACCCTCCTTCGTCAAGGCCTTGAAGCCTGGTCTTCCGCATTGGCATCTGCTGCAACCATCCTTCCCTTCTTTTTCTCTTTGTCCTTTTTCTTCCTTTTCTTCCCCCCTTTTCTTTCATTTTTACCCCTTCTCCCTGTAAGTCGTCTCTATTTCTTCTTTCTGCCAACCTGAGATTTGTTATGAATGATATTGCAAGAGAACTGTGCATTGAGCATGGATCTCAACTTCCTGTATCAGTAACTGTGCAGTGGTATGAGACCGGCTGCAATTGATGTATTTTGCTTTAAAAGTTTTTCGTCTCTTAAAAAAGAGGGATATGTTTTTAATCGAAACATTTTAGACTAATCCAAAAACTTGGCAGTGAAGAAAACTCTGTGATGAAAGTAAACCATTTTCTGCAGAACGAAGACGTGCAACTCAGATCCGACGTTGAGGTTTTGTAACTGAGCGTTACTGCGAAGGAGTTACATTTTCAAACATCCAACTAATTGTCATTATTAAATGTACCAATGTGTACACATGATGACGGAAAAAAGTTATTGAATTTTAAGTTTATAGAGGCCTAACTCAATTTTGCTAGAAAGTTATCAAACGCAAACACATTGTTTATCAACAGTGTTTAGACCGACACTTATGCTCGCTAGTCCTCAGTGCGACTGCATTAACCTGAAAGTCTTTTCATGCAAATGCGTCATTCAAAACCACTTCACTTAATCGCAAGTGCAAATCATTTGCACGTCATCGACATCAAAGAAGCAGAGATCTTCCTCCTACTACTCTCTTTCAACACTGATCTGTGTCATGTATTTGGTCATGCATCGGGTAACATTGTAGCCCACGGCGGAAAATGTACGTCGGAAATTCTTCCCTGCGATTCCCTCATCGGGGAGGGATTCCCTGAAAACTGCTGCGGGCAGGAAGCTGCGTGAAGTTAAGGCGACAAGGATTGCCTCCCCACGGCGTGTTCCTTCCCACCTCCCAAAGCCTGCAGACAGCTGGCAGTGGAGTGAGAAACGGCCCGGAGATACGAAGAGAGAGTTCAGGAGGCCTCAGCTAATACCTTTGGGCGGCATGCAAACAGCTCTGCTTCTCACCTGCACTAGAGAGGAAGTGTGCACCTTCTCAAAGACTGAAGCAGATATGACACGCCTCAGCTGCCGGAACAAGGGAGGGAATGGCAGCCCATGTTTGCTGGGGCGGAGCAGAATTCTGGGCAGCAAAAGTTTTCCCCCCGAGGCGAATGGAAGGACTTTCACTTTCAGGATGTGAACCGAAGAAAAGCATGACGAGAAATACACACATCTGCTGCCATTTCCTGGAATAAAGAATGTTCTAGGTTGTTTTGTCTCCATACGGATACGAAGAAAAGGGTGTTTCTACATTACTGTCCCCTGAAGAAGTTGCTCAAGTGATTACTCTTTTACAGCAGAGCACTGTTGCAAAGAGGGATTAGTGTTTGTCATTGCAAGGATAACAGTAACCAAGCATCCACAGACAGCAACAGGAGAAGTTCACACATTCATAGTTAGTTTGTGCAATGAATATTCGAGAAGAACGCTGGACCCCTCGGCAGATTTGGAAGAAGGGTTCCGAACACCCTTGCCGCTAAAAGGGAATGCCACTTCAGACTTGATATCAGTGGCGCTGTGGTATTCTGAGCGGCGGTGTATTTCCCATGAATGACTGAAATGAAGATCACTAGGGACGACGGGCACGACGAGAAATTCAGACATCTGCTTCCATTTCCCGGATCGACGCTGCAAGTGCAAAACACTAGCCACAGCTGAAAGCAGAGACAGGGGCTAAATAGGTTCTCGCAAACTTCTACTGCAAAGAGGAATTGGGAATGGAAGTTTTTCTTCTTAAGACTCCGGAGAAATCTGGGAATCACAGTCTGTTTGCGTTCATGTCGTTTTAAAACTGGCAATATCTGCACCACGAATGTTATCATGAGAAAACCACACCTGTTGCTGGTTCCTCGATCAAAACTTCAGGATGATCGTACTGGTTCCAGGCGCAGCCACATGAAAATATGTTTACAAACTTCAACTGCTGAAAATTATTAGTAAAGCAATAACACTTCGTATCTTAAAGAGATGGAATTGTGAGAGAGGAATTTCTTCCTCTTCAGGAGGACAGAAATAGAACATTTGTGTTAGAGAGTCAATACTACGAACAATTAGCACATTATGTGCAATCTTTTCAATAGAAAAACCAGGTTGAATGCGCCAACCCTAACCAGACTCAGACTCCATGCATCAAACGTTTTCTTCGCTGATGTTTGACATGAATTCTCAGATGTTCCCCGAGAAGCACTCGATGTAAACTTTACACATCCGCCGTCATTTCCTCAACTGATTCATTCAGTTTAATGCACTGGTTCAAAATACAGAAAACACGATCGTGTGAACGTCGTCTGCCAAGAACAAGCATCAGTATGACTCTTGTTTGTTGAGACAGTAAACTTCAGAGCAGGAGACCCTTTTTAAAAATCTGTATACAGTGCATCGAGGGATATGCTCCAAAACATGACACAATGAGAAATGTACACATCCTCTGCCACGACCTAATCGAAAAATGAGTAAGAACGTGTCCATTCTAGGAGAAGTGGTGCCCAAGAACATTATTTTGCCTACACAGGGTTGGAGTCGCCAGTGTCATTTGCTGGGACGCAGTAGCATTCCAAGTAGCGGCTCTCTGCTGCTCAAAGACCAGAACAATATGTATGTGTAGCTGACGTGAGGCGGAGGTTGGGGGTGGGGAGGGGTTGGGGATTATGATGAAAAGAACGATTTCGTAGCAACTTTCTGAATCGAACAGTCTGGTCCAGTGTAGTGATGGAGGAAAATGATCCTGCGAGTTTCTGTTGCTAACGGGGTTCGGGTTGGCGATTTTGTGAGTTAGAGAACGGTAGAATTTTTAGCAGTGGATCTGTTTTCCAAGATGTGCAGCAAGGAATGACAGAGGAAACAATTACACATGTATTGCATTTGCCTGTACAAAAGAGCCAGTAGTACTCTATTGATCTTTTTAAAATAGGATGCTGAACACAATTGCTGCCATAAGAGGTTAGGTTTGGGGTTATTTGGGTGGGTTTTTTTTGTTGTTGTTTGTTTGGTGGTTGTTTTTTGTGTGGTTTTTTTTTTGGGGGGGGGGGTTCTTGGGAGGGAGGGGGGGCAAGGGTAGAGAGGCGGGTTCTGGGTTTGTTGTTTTTGTTTTTTAAGCACCGCAAATTTTCCCGCAAAATTTTATTTGTTGGAACACTGTAGAAATTCCATCCAAAAGATATCTAATTTCCATAAAAACGTGAGACTACTTGACATAAGTATGCAAACGATGTAACATTTAGACATTTACGTTTTCCTGCTGCACATTTTTAATCAACAAAAGATAAATGCACTGGTCCTTATCATTTGAAAAGTCAGTGGATCCAAAACACCGTGTTGCTGGAGGAGTTGGTATGGTAAAGTTATGTGTTGCGGCAGACGAGAATTTTCAGTAAAGCCTTTCTCTGTCGATGATGTAAGAGTGAATTCAAATTATAACCCTAAACAATGCTGAAATTTCCGCATCAAGATGTAAGTGTTGTCTGTCGTGAACTAAAGTCCTTTTTCCTTGCAAGGTTTGCGTCATTCGAAAGACCAAACTAACTTCTCTGATTGTTTGATATTCTATTAAATTTCTGTGAACTGAATTTTAATTCCCGTGCAGCTACAGTTCTTATTTCATGAGCACTTTGTTCTAAAAGCTTGTTCTGGCATTGATGAATACGTCTTTCTAAGTGCCATTATTTATTTATTTTTTTTCGTCCCCTCTCTCTCTATCTCTCTCTCTCTCTCTGTCTCTCTCTCTGTGTCTCTCTCTCTCCCCTCTCTGTCTCTCTCCTCTCTCTCTCTCTCTCTCTATCTCTCTCTCTCACTCACTCACTCACTCACTCTCTCTCTCTCTCTCTCTCTCTCTCTCTCTCTCTCTCTCTCTCTCTCTCTCTCTCTCTCTCTACAAAGTCCTGCGCCTCACACCTTCATCCACACCCTACACCCCCACCTCATGCCCTCTTTTCTTTTTATCCTACGGTCGTTATCGTCCTGTCCTCCGTTAGTTTCCATCTGATCTGAACTTCCGAGAACCCTGCTTCCTTGCTTCGTGGTGAGAAATCGTTCTACGCCTAATTAAGGAATGTCAAAATAAATATGCATTTTAAGCGTATTTCGGGGCATTCTCTGCATCATTGGATTTATGCCACGTGGAAAAAAGTGACGTCAAATTTGCTCTCTGCCCTGGCCATACACTATTCTGTTGCCGTCTCACGCATGCGCAAACTGGTTGTACGTGACACGAGGCGAGCACGCGAGGGATTATGGATAAGGCTTGATGGAAAATCCAGCTTCCGGTCCAGTGCGAGACGGACATCTGGGCACCATTCCAGCAAAAGCAAGACGTATCGAGCTGTCCACGAGGCCTGCACGCACAGGAAGTGACCCGTGCACTCCATGACCTTTCAGTAATAGGCCCCTGAATCCTAGGACGCATGCACTAAGAAACATGTTCATAGCCTGAAGAAACACACGAATGAGCTCCATTGTGAATTAACTGAAATAGAACATGCAGGAGTAAGACAAAAGTTTGAATGAAAGAAATATACAGTTTATTTTTCTTATAAAATGAGGGGGGGGGGAGGATTCACAAGCAGATTCAATGATACCGAGATAAAATTGGACACTGATGATAGGTACGCATTCACACAGACAAAGATAGGTAAGTGACAAATGACAAAGGAAAATATCAACTGCTGCAAGGGCCCTAGGAAGTCGATTTCATCCTGATGAACCAGACATTTGTCGGACGAAGAAAATGTAAAAGAAAACCAGAAAAAATAACTGGAGGAGAGTAGGGAAGTGCATACAGAAATGAGTTTGTCTACGATCATGCGGATGATTGAACGAAGACAAGCAGAGTATGAGATGAATGAACGCGTGGACAGGACGACAGGGTGGATAGCGAGGCTAATACATCCATCCTCGTGGCAATGACCTCGTGAATGACGTCCGAATATAAAATGCTGTGACGGAACGCGAGGGACACATATCAAGATTTCAACATAAGGAAAATAATATCATGGAAACATTAACGCTAACTCGTCCTAATCAATGGTTCACTTCTCTTTCGACTCTTGTCTCCAACCAAGGTGAGCTCCTTGCACGGTTGATAAAAATAGCCACAAATTTATTAATGCAGAAGAACGCACACACTCCTTTATAATCACAGACCATTAGTATTATTTTCAATGCATGTTCCACACAAGGGTCCTTGGAATTCCTTTGATTCATTTGCAGTCAATTTACTTGGACATTGAGACTCCCAGTCATAGCTTTATCCGGAGCCAACAGATTGACCACACGTGCGGACAGCACCTCTGCAGTGAGTCTGGGGGCAGAGTCAACAGCCGAGGTAAAGTTTGAGGTGCGAGAGGAACAGAAGGGGGGGGGACGATGTGGTACATGTAATGAAGGCAGCTCTCCTCGGCTGCTGAGTGCGAGGTGGCCAATGGGCATGCAGCCAGGGCAGACACGCTGTGTGCCTGGTCCATTTCCAACAGCCGAAGACAGACAACAAGACGACCAAGACTGCGTTCAGGGTAAATTTCATGCACGTAAATGAGACGACTTGGAATATCCGCTTTCGACGCAAGGCCAGCTCGGTGTCAACTTGTGACCATTTCAATGTCTTATTTTGGGAAGTTTGCAGCTTTTTGGGTGGGTGAGAGGTCAGAACGCTGACGGAGTGCAAGGTCGAGAGAAATGCGAGCACCAAAACACGGCCCGGACAAAGGTTTAGAGAAGAGAGATTGTCATAGCAGTCAGCTAACAACGATTTAGTGAACGTAACAAACTAAAACGTGAATTTAAAATGGAGCAGTTACAATAACACGTAAATCATTCGGGCTTCAACTACTCGAACGTAAGAACCCGACAAAATCAAGCTGCATCACACTCACACAGGATGCCATTGCAGTCAGCTAACTCCGGTTTGCTCATAGTGAATGGAACAAACTGAAACGGGATTTTTTAATGGAGCGATAACTATAATACGTAAATCGGTCGGGCTTCAGTTACTCAAACAAAAGGAACAGACAAACTAAAAATGCATCACAGTGACGCTAAAGCATGCAAACAAAGCGTGGTGAGCAAACTGTGGGACCAAATTAATACAAATCAACACACCACTCATGCATCATCACCAGCATGAGTAGGCATTCGCATTCTAATCAATGGTCCTTCGCGACAGCTTCACCATCAAATAGTTAACGTATTCACTGGTGAATACACTAACGTGCTCTCTCAGCAGTAGCCAGAGTAAAGGGAATGTAATCTATACAGTTCAGTTCGTTTCTGCGCTGCGGAAAGTTCAGAGTTCACTGCTGATTCTATTATGAAAAAGCAGAGTAGATTTGCTCAAGTGAATCCTGTGTACGATGTCCAAATGACTAAAGGAGAGGAAAGAATGCCTTGTTGTTGGAATCGTCTTTTACTTGCCTGTGTGTACCCGCCTTTCAAAACTGCAGGCTTCTGAGAACAGTTGAGGGGGGGGGGGACATAAAAGTAAGATGTTAAGGTGACGTTCTGTTTGTCATAATCCTTTGTCAGTCTTCTCGCTACCGGAATGACAATGACACAACAGGTTAGTGAGATGTGTTTAAGAGTTTAAAGTACAAGTTGTGGCAGCGCCATTTCGAAATAAATCAATTATTGTTTTGTTTTTCGAAAGACCAGGGGGCTCTTACGTATGTAGAGCCAAGAGCCCACCTCTCCAACTTTCCAATGAGTTTTTGAATTACAGTGCAATTTAAAAATCAATGTCTTCATAAATATATTATAAAATATTCATTTGTATCTTGCAAATGTGTAGTTGTTTGCAGGAGACATTACAAATATGATGGGTTGCTTCTAATTGTGAAGAAATAGCAGTATTTGTTTTCCGGGTAGGTTTTTCATAAGAGTTGTTTTTTTAGCTGGCAACCTCTCGATGTTTGAATGGAAATACATGCACAACCCGAGAAAAGGGTCAGCAGTAAATAAAACAGTGTGTTCTTCTCATTGACTTATGTTTGGCAGGACGACCCACTCGGATGAACAGGGCACTTGCGAATGTGAGGCATGAGGTCAATGGCATCACAGACATAGGCATGAAACGCCAGACATTTCAACGCACGTAGATAAATCACTGGTACACAATCGTATTGGCATGTCAATGAGATCAGAAGTATCCCTCGCACAATGGCTTCCGTTATAAAGAGTCGTATATAGAGAAAAGCCATTACCTCTATAGACCGGGACTTGTTTGCCTGAGCGGGCTCGAACCCGTGAAGAGAGTGTGCGTTGTGTACCCTTCCTTTGTTGGAGAAGGCTAACGCAGGGCACAGGCCTCTTGACACCGAGGGAAGCCCCAAGGATGCTGACCATGCTGGACTGGACTTTGAAGGCGCTCCAGGTACGTCAGCAGGAATCCCGCATGCGAGCATTTTGGGTCCCCGTCCTCTGGTGTGAGGGCTTCGATTGATTTGGGGTTACAGGTGCGAAGTACCGAAAAGGACAAAGACCTGTAGACGACGCAAATTGACAGAGAGCTCTCCTGCTCCCTCCCTCCAAGCGTCTGTGGGTACATGAGGTGTCCTTTTACAGGGAGTCCTCGTGATCTAGAGCTCACTCTTCCCCCGTTTTCTCGCACTTCATCGGCTTCGCTCATGCCCCCGACCATGACTTCAGCCCCCCTCTCCCCTGCCATGCCCCCCATGCCCCCTCCCCGTCTCTTTCCCTTGATGCCTGCATACTTTCCACCTGTTGACCCCTTCCCTTTTATTCTCACTGGGCGTCCTCACATGAGGCAAGTATTCTGGCAGGTTTCCATTGCCAAGATGGCAGTCGCAAGTCGACAAACGTTTTCTGTCGAGTTGCAGACGAATAGAATAATGATCTATGTTTCTTGCTGCTGGCAAGTAAAGTTTCCGCAAACAGCCGATCAGGTGGGTTCTTGCTTGTGAAGTACAATTGTTTTTATCGAAACATGGCGGTGTGTAAGTGGACGGAAGACCAGACAACGCATTTAATTATAATGTGGCATTCATACCCAGCCACATGGGCACGCGAAATCCATTGTATATTAACCAAAAGAGAACCAGGAAGTGTATTCTGGCTTCCTCTGGATGTATGAAGTTGACGTTATTTCGATAATGTGAATCGAGTATGTCGTCTGCTCTCATGAAGTTGCACTCAGTCAACGCTTGACCGTGACACAAAAGCTACGAAGCCGCGCACGGTATCGCAAAATTTGCCAAATAATGAAATTGCAAGTTCCGGGACTTGCAGCGTGTAAGGTGAAAATCTTGCCGGAGAATAGGAAACTTTCCTGACCTTTCAAGAACACTTGCCACGTGTGAAAACTTACTTGCCATCTGTGCAACTCTATCTGATCCACTCTTCTGGTTAATTCTACAACGAGAAAAAGATGAAGATTGCTGCGTTCAGCGAACGATACGAATACAAGTCGCTGTTGTAACTGTTTCTTGCTGAAAAAAGTGAAACGTGTATGCGGTTTCTATCTGTTTATTAGCTGGTGGTCGTTCGGTCTTCCGGTTTGTCTCTTCGTCCGTCCGTCTGTCTCTCTGTCTGCCCATGTAGTCATCCGCCTGCATGTGTGTCACCCCGTCAGGTAATCTCTCTGTGCCTCAACTTCTCTCAGCCTCTGCCTGTCTCAGTCTGTCTCTGCCTGTCTCTGACTGTCTGCCTGCCTGCCTGCCCTCTCTTTTTTTCTCCCTTTATCTCTTTCTTCCGCTCTCTTTCTTTCCCCCTTTTTCTCTTTCTCCCCCCCCCCTCTCTCTCTCTCTCTCTCTCTCTCTCTCTCTCTCTCTCTCTCTCTCTCTCTCTCTCTCTCTCTCTGCCGTTTGCGCATGTAACTGATACAATGCAGGTAATGATTCCTTGATGTAGAAAGTAATCCAAAAAAAATTTGAAATCCTGGGGTGTATATTTTTTTACACTGGCAGAAGTATTTACTTACGTCCTGCTTTACAAGAGCAAAGTAGTAATATTAAACTAACAAAGTCCATGATGCGGACGTAAATGTATTTTAGAAACCGGAGAAAATTCTAACAAAAATGTTTATCATAACATTTTATTGGAAGTGGGGAGTGGTTATCTTACTGCTCACGACGGGCATGTCAGCGTAGCTATTCTCAGAAAACGACGACTTCCACAACAACTTCCTTCATTCGCAACCTTGTCCCTTAACTCCAGGGCAGCAGAGATCAAAGCAAGCCCTATCCTCAGAAAGCGAGGCGGCCCTGATGCCTTGGCGTGGCAGCAGTGACAGCAGATGCAGGAGGGCAAACAGGGGCGAGACCTGTTAAGGGCCTTGCAGGGCGGACTTCTAACACTGTCCACTTTACCTACACAGCTGGAGGTCCTCCCTCGCCCCTCGACCTTCCCTGGATGTCTCACTCCGTCCTCTTTTTTTCCTCCGAAGCCTTCCCTAGGTGCAGCTTAATCTCACTGCACACAGGAAGAAATTTCCAGGATGCTTCCTTCTGTTTTTTGTGCCTGTTCTCTCGAAGGGAAATTACCCTTGCACTCTGCATTAAGTCGTCCGGGCGATTCCCCCTCAAACAGGGCAGGGCGTTAAGTGGATGTCTTCCCAGGCCGTCCCCAAACATGGCACTGTCCTGTCGTCTGCGAGGAACAGAGATGGACAAAGACACGGTCTGTGGGCGACCTTGTTCAAGGTCGTTCCTTGATACACCGGCTATGC
Organism: Theodoxus fluviatilis; assembly: GCA_034096865.1. Lineage (NCBI taxonomy): Eukaryota > Metazoa > Mollusca > Gastropoda > Cycloneritida > Neritidae > Theodoxus > Theodoxus fluviatilis. The sequence continues at coordinate 34,756 of JAWQFJ010017598.1, forward strand.
TTACAGGGATGCTGCGAGGATGCGGAATGTGGCGAGGCCATCCAAGAATCCCTGGGCTGGAGTTGAGGGGTCTTTGTTTTTTTGTTCCTCCTTAATGTTGGATTGGCTTTGAATGTCTAACCCAGCCTACATGCGCATTCTCTGCGGTAAGATATTGCCAAGACATGCATCAGTATTGTCACTCAGATCATGGTTCTACTGGTGTTCTTGGATGGTTTTTTCAGTCGAAAATGTGAAAAGAAATGAAACACTTATCATCTGGAGATCCTAGTCTACAAAAAGGAAACAAAATATTCAGTCTGACTGACAAAAAAAGTATTAAAGATTGCAGGAACGAAAGGTTGGCAAGATTAAATCATAACGAAATTAACTTGAAAAAAGAGTACCGAAGTGATCAAAGTCTTCATCCAAATAACATTCTTAGCTCCAAGAAAAAAGGAAGTTTTAAAACAAGCTCACTGATAGTGTCTATTTTTTGCGTCCTTTCGCAAAAACATGAACTTTTCTGATAGACTATGTAGCAGACCTTGCACGTACTAATCTGTTATTATTTCATTGGTCGACAAGGCTTTAGATTGTTTGATAGAGCAAAGAATGATATGCTTGTTTTCCAGTAATCCTTTGCCCGCGATTTGTTTTCTTACTATACAGTCGATGTACTCGATCTTTCAGTCTAGCACCTTCATCGCAGCCAAAGTGGAGTACAAAGGTAACGGTGCTCTTTTTATATTGCGACTTTTCCACTCAACGAAGGGTGCTTAAACGCAGTAGTGTTCCAGGTGGCACCTGAAGCAGTGTAAACTGACTGCCGTTTTGCTTTCCTCAGCCACGCATGGTAACAGCGGTTTGCTCATTTTGTAATCCCGTGACCGAGCGAAAGAGGTGAAACAAGAGAAAGAAATATTCTGCATAGGTGCACTCTAAAATCGGAATAGTCGTCAACGTTTCATTTGCATTTCATTTCCGCTTAAATGAAAGAAAGCGATGCAAGATTCATGTCTTAAGTGCGAAAACAAGGAACTTTCCCATTAAAAATTTAAACCCGCGGTTTAAAAAAGTCATTAAAGGGTAATTATCTGTGTCGTAAGATACGCATACATAACTTTAAACAAATAAAGATGAATTGGCCAGAATATACATTTCCAAACATCACATTTGCCGTAAGCATTCTTCTGAAATTGATATTCTCCTGTTCATCCAAGATGCGTTTTCAGAAATTGTGGTCCATGAACAATTATTAATCTAATTTCAGTACTCCAGCGCACTGATTCTTTCCGCTCCGACAAACACTGTTTGGTGTCATTAAGAATGATTTCCACTCCGACAAACACTGTTTGGTGTCATTAACAATGATTTCCACTCCTACAAACACTGTTTGGTGTCATTAACAATGATTTCCACTCCGACAAACACTGTTTGGTGTCATTAACAATGACATTCACACAACCATCTCTACAAGGAGTCTTCGCATTTTGTATTTCAAAATATACAATCGGATTGACACAATGGATGGATGAATATACTTTTTACGGCCTACCAGCATTTGCATATTATTTGAGGCCATTAAGCACGGAAGACATTAGAATAAGTTAGAATAAAAGGAGGTCAAGTCACGATATCCCTAGTTATTTGCCTCTTACGAAAGCGTAGAGAGACGCGGTGAGTGAATTCTTAACCCCACCCCACAGGGCAACTGATTGACACAACAAAATCATCAGCTTCCGCTAAGATCTTTGAAAAACATAATCGACCGCAACATCTGCCTTGAACTTCTTGGACGTTCTTTGACGTCAGGTCACTCCCTCACTTCAAGCAGTTTCTTCCGGGCAAGAACACGACACCTGCAGGTCACGTGCACGAAGGTCATGACCTTGTTCGCGGACAATGCTGTTATGGGCTCCAGGCACGTTCTGACGCGTCAAAGGACAGCGTCCGGTCCCCATGATCGATGCAGATGACCCCTGGAATGAAACCCGGCATCCGCAAACAGTGACTTCCAGCAGACTAGGGGTGGGGCCTCCGAGGTTATGGCGGCTTCGATCCGTGTATGAATGCCCCCTCGAGATAGAAGACCCTTCTGGAAGGAGGGGCATCAAAGCCAATATGGACACGTGTTGCATGCTACTGCAAAGGGCGGACTCCAAATGTCAAGACGTCGATGGTGTTTTCAAAGGCGCCCCATTTGCATTTTTGAGATCGCTGTACGTGCCTCTCTTCGACAAGAACGTCCCTCATTGCTAGTCAGAGGAAGAACCCTTCGCTCAAAAGAAAGCGCTTTGCTTACATTTCTGAACATTTTATCCTGAAGCCGTGAAAAACCAAAACTGAAAATGCCTGAGTGATTTAGTCTCATCGGAAAGTATGTGCACAGGATGAGGAAGTGGGCGACGCCTCTATATTGAACTGTTCCCATGAGGGCGGAGGAATGCACAAGTGAGATCCTAAGCTGCGATAAATTGAAAAATCAGCGTCAAGGCCGCACAGCATCTAACAAATACGGAAGGGTGTGTTCTTCGTTTACAAACAGTGAAGTTCAACAGGTGGAATGAGGACATAGAAGCGAGCTGTTTGAAAAACACAAAGTCTCTTCTCACATGCGTCGTCAAGCTAGAGCCACCACAACGACTCGTGACCTTGTTACAAGCAGATCCTATGCTGAAGGTCACCTTTTGCAAGTGGTGACTCAGGGCGGACACAGACACAAGATAATTTTGCTATAGAATGTTCTGAATGTGTTGCGTTAAT
>JAWQFJ010017598.1:42500-47500 GCA_034096865.1 Theodoxus fluviatilis
GAAATACCCCTATAACATGACGTGTATACTACTTGAACGAATATTTTTAATACTGCAAGTGAAGCAAGTTTGGGATTTGAATGCGAAAACCTCTTCAACGAGCTTCTTCAATAGGAAGACCTGGTTCAACCATGTCTTCCCTGTTTGCACACTCCAACGCGTGAGCAGAGTATTTGGCCACCTCGCTGTTTGCTCGGGCTACATTCCCCTCTTCTGCGCTGGATGGTGGTTCGGTGCGTTTCCCGTTGCAGATTTATCGTTTCCACTGTTTGAACGTTGCGTAGTTAAACATCACTCCAGTAGGGGGCGCACTCTGTACCTGTCTTGGTGCACGGGGTTCAACTGCTGTTGCCACCTCCCGACGTGCCCCGAGCTCATTTTCTTCCCAGGGGGAATTGATGACCGACTTTTTTTTTCATCTAATTTATACAACTTTTGCATTGTTTAAAGTTCTCGCACTGCTATTGCGAGTGCATTTCCTTGTTTCATAGATGGTTTTAAAGATTACAGGCTGGTTATTTGGCATGACGTGAATGCCCTCAAGACAACTCAAGATAAACTTCCTGTTCAGTGGCTGATATTTTTGTGTCGACCCTTGCTATTTTTAAGTGCGCTGACACTGCACTCGGCAGAGGACTTCTCGGCGATTTATTGATGCAGAGGTGTTTGGCCAATTGAGGAGGACTGCGATCTTGCCACCAAACACGAACATGACTTGAAGAGAAAACTGTTTCCATGGCAACGAGACCTCGCCTGGGAGCGGGTGTAGTGACGTTAATATGGTGGATCTTTCTTCGACAATGAAAAATCGCTTTCCTGATTAGAACACAATTTCTTTGGTGCAGTGAATATAGAAAGTTCTTACTTTATTGACATTTATGTGCGTTATAAAATAATTTTATATGCTTGAATTTTTCTGAGCTCCCTTATACTAAGCTTTGTTTGTTTATTTGTTTGTTTTCTTGTTTGTTGTTTGTTTTCTTGTATGTTTGTTGTTTTCTTGTTTGTTTCTTGCTTGTTTGTTTGTTTTGGGGTGAATTGTTTTGTTTTGTTTTTACAAAGAAACGAGCCTATGAAAAGCAAAAGTTGGCACGGGTTTCGCATACCGTACATGGAATGGAGGGGAAAATAGCTGTCGAGAAGTTCTCTTTGTGGAACTGCACGTTGCAAAGACTCTACCTTCCTTTGCAAACTACGTTTTCGACATATTTTCGTTATTGTTTGATTGTTTTTTATTTTGTTTCCGAATTTGGGAGGACCTTAGTTTGCACTCGAAACAAGTCCAACAAGTGAGTGCTTGTTCTCTGCAACATTCCACGTGAAGAATGTGGCCCTGTTCTTTGCTCAAGCTTTGGTTTTCCAGTTCTGTATTTAAGTCATTATTCATTACATGGAAATAATAAGATGAATGCAATTTCTTCTTTCAACATAGAGCATACAAATTTAAGTAGTTTGTTTTTACAACTTTCCTTTCTTATCTTCGAGTAAGACATGTTAAGAGCAACCCCTGACTATCTAAACCAGCCGAAATGTATAGTTTTTCTCTCTGAAGGAGAACATCAAATTAACTCCTCTGCAATTATTTGTTAAAGGGAGAGGATACACTTTGCACTGTATCTGTGATCGTTTGCTGAGATACCGTGCTGCTAGATGCAAAACGTTTGCAGTACACACGCAGATCATTTCCTGCTTCCGTTTACTGTGCAAGCTGATGTAAGGTCTCTTTGTCTCGGTGGTTACTTTTCACCACGACGCTCTCGTGGAAATTCATGGAAAACTCTTAAGTGACCCCAGCGTTGACGTGTTAATAACGAAACACAATATTCTTAAGGTTCTCGGGACATGTTGGCATTTATGTGTATTTTGTCTCTTTTTGGGGTCTTGTTTCCATCGCCACTGCACAGTAAAATATCGACCCGACCTCGAAAAGAAATTTAATCAGAGTAGTTTGCCAAAATGAGATAACCAAACAACCACAGCCCCTGCCGGAACAAATTAGCGTCAACCTTTGCAAGGGTTGATCAAAGTGTTCATTGCTTGCGGTACACTTGAGAAAGTCAACATAATGTTCTGATGGGAGTTCTGTCGATGTTGTTGATTCTTCTGATCCTTTTCCTCTTTACATTTTCACATATATGGCTTAGAGTGCAATAGCAGAGATTCACAAACACTCATGCCAACAAAGGTGGAGAAGCAACGTAGAGTGCAGAGTTCACTGCGAGTGCAGTCAGCTATCTGTGATGTTCCAGGCCTGGTATGAAGCCCTGACATCGACCAGTAGCTGCAAAGCCGTGGGGAACATCGGCAGTGAAGAGAAGATCCCGGCTTGACTCCACGTACGGCAAAGTCGACAGGGACGGTTTGAGCGGTCATGCAAACACTTCAGAGGGCTGCAGACATTTCCTGAAGTAGGCAAAGGTCAGCGACTCCGCACTCTGGTTCTCGGAGCCTCCGGACAGCAGCTATACCCCTGCTGAGAAGACTGGGCAAAGACGTCGGCCATTCTTAGTGGGCTCTGGTCATTCTCGTCAAGACTGTCCAAACGCATGGTTCCGCTTCCCCGTTGTCGAAGTTCCAGAACGTGGAGACATGTGTAAGGTCACTGGGTGCAGAGTAGGAAGGGGTCACATCTCAGATGAAAGACTGAGGGAGGTCTGACGGTGCGGGTCTCAGCCTACGGAGCTACAGCTTTGGGCTGCGTGAGTTGGAAGTGTTTGCGAGGCGTTAGAAAGTCGTTGGCTGGGCGATTGTAGGGATGTGCCCAAGTGATTTCCAGGGGATAATTGGAGGGGTGTGAAATGTTTTCGCAGGGATCTTGCAAAGGGCACTAGGATACATGTCTACAGAACACGGGCAGTGGGTGCACTCACTGCACTCTGCAAGAACACAGATGCCTACCGCTTTCCCACTGCAGATATGAAAGTGCAAACAATGTTTCCTTAAATTGCTGCTCATGGCCTCGGGCAAGGTTCTGGTACCAAGTCATGCAAATTTTGCACCGTCTCTTTGAATATTCAGGTAGATTAGAAATGGAAAGTGATTAGCGAGGAAGGGGATAGTGTGGGAAGAAACAGAGCTAATGTTGGGGGGAGATAGGCTAACGATTTCCAAAGGAAGAACGGGAGGGCGTGGAGAGCAAAGGAGTAGAGAACACGTGGAGTTTACGGGGACTGGAGGTCAAAAGTCACCGAGTACCGACTTTCAGAGAGTCCTACCTTTTTTCCTGCAGCCTGAACGCTCCTTAGATTCTTAACGTATTTGGCTGTTGGTCTCTAATGCTCTAGACACGAAGAGGAATTTACTGCACGAGATGACGTTGCTAAAGAAGGGCAACGATATCGTCCATTCGCAGTTCCGTCGCAACCGTATGTTCTCAGCCATAACTTTGAACGCCATTTTCCACACTAGAATGAATGCGTCGGGATATTCTAGCATTATTGCTCCGTGTTTTGTAATCGTTTTTGTTGTTGTTTTTTATCATACGTTTTATTTTGTTTTGTTTTTGCTATTAAATACGTACCACACTGATACATTGGGAATCGTGCAAACAAATTGCTCGTTGAAAACCCTTTCCCATGGAAAATATACACTAATGTGTGTTGATAAATCATCGACTTTTAATTATTTAATACCCTGATCATACTGAAATTTGTTCCATAAGCCCAATTAGACAGGGAGTTTTATAAGAACATTTTGACGGAAGACAAGTTTATATTAGAATCATGTTCTGGTATTTCTCTTTGAATCCACTCCTCTTGTGAAGTCAACGTTATACTGCCAAGGAACTCCTGAGTGTCTGTCGACCGTGACGGACAGGATCCGCGTCCTCGTGCTTCATTCGCCCCCTTTGGACAACAATTTTGATGGCGGAGGGGGCTGGGAGGAGCTCTGTTCACAGAGGGAGGGAAGGCATGCAGACATTTTGAAAACAAACACATGGCATGACACAGAAACGGCGCCAATTGTCTTCAAATTTTTTCCTGCTTCCGTGCTGCTCGCATTCTGCAGATCGTCGGAAGAGCAATGTACCTCGGCGATGCATTCCGCCTCGTTCTCTCCCTCCCGTAGAATGCACGTCATCTGCGTGTAATTAACCCCAGCAGGAAGTGTATTGTCTGGAGATCTCTGCTTCCCTTTGCCAACGATGCCCTGGCAAGTAATCTTCATTCCTCCACGCTCGGCACTCGAACACCCTGATGTTTCAAAATCTTCCACGGAGGCCAATATTTTGAAGAAAAGAAGCAGGAGAAAGTGGTTTTCAAAATATTTATTGGTGCCCTCCCACTTTCGGGATCGCGTTCACCGGAAATCCGGAAGTAAAATGAATAGAACGGGATTTCGTAGAGCATTTCCAGAGGCTTTTGGGTGGCATCCATGAACAAAGGTAAACTTCAGGCCAAGACGTGAAGAATGTTTTTGCTTCTGTACTTTGAACTACGTTCGATTCTCTCTTATTTCTACAGCAGGCAAAGTTCTCCCGTCAGTGATTTAGTTTCATTTCCTTTGCCAGGGAATAGTTTGAAAAGGTGTCTTCGAATGTAAATTCTTTTTTCCTAACAGAAGGCGCCGTGTGTGCAGACGTGCACGTGCATGTACGTTCACAAGTCAATAGTATGCAGGTGGATGTTGTTGGATAGCGTATTGTTTTCCAGAGGGAAGATTCTTATTCCCATTCTCTACAAAGTGCAGACTACAAATCTTGCTGGGAGCTGTTGAGCATGGACGTATCATCTTGTGGCCTGCATCCTGTAGATGAAAAACGATTGTGAGTGACTTCCCCAAGAACAAACAGCGTGCCCTCATTCTTTCGATACAGGACGCTTTGTATTGTCACTGGGAGTTTTGATTCTAGAAAAAGTGTGTAGCCGTATGTTTGGAACTGCACTCCTTTGGGCTTGGGCGCTGTTGTTATTTTCACCATCATTAGCTGGTCAATGACCCCCACGGCAGTCACGGGGTGCGATGTTAAGCTTGAAAAGGACGAGGGCAATGATGGGACT